>OY757947.1:38571104-38598604 GCA_963585895.1 Sepioteuthis lessoniana | reverse complement strand
AGGAGCCTGTTCTGGACTCCGGTCCGGGGCGTTGCTCTGCAAAAGAAACCTATGTATGGCACTAGACCTTGCTGTCTAGTTCAAGCCATAACCCGGCATACGTGCCTGGACCCACATTTGGGTTCGTGAAACTGCTTGCCTCATCAGGCTCACATTGCACCAAGTGAGCCGATGAGCAGCATAGACCAGCAGGGTTCGAGTCTCAGCTCGTTCCCGACCTTCCCTCCCACTTTAATCGGCCTTCGGGCTTTTGACCTTGTGTCAAGTCCTGTCTGGTGGGAGGCAGCGACAAATATCGGCAGGGAGTAGTTGAACTAGTATTTATTTCATCTTAATTCTAGTTGCTTTTCATTACAATATCAAATGTCAAAAATCAATATTTGACAATGATCCAAGAAAAATTGTCACTTTTTCTCTTTGTCTCTCTTTCTATCAATGTATGTTTTGGTTTCTCACTATCTTTTTTTTCTCTTTTTTTCTGTCACTTACTTCTCTCTCTCTCTCTCTCTCTCTCGCTCTGTGTAGTTTTCATTATCTTTTTCTCTGTTTGTTTCTTTAACTCTCCCCCCCCTCTCTGTCTCTGTTGGTTTCTTTCTATCTCTGTCTTTCTTGCTTTTCTTTTTTCTGTCTTCCCTTTTCTACCTCCTCCCACTCTATCTCTCTGTTGCTTTTCTCTCCCTTCCTCTTTTCCCTTTGATGATTTTTTTCTTTTTTTTTACATTTTCATGCTGTTTTCTTTCATTCCGTTTTTAAATAAGACATCTGAAAAACTTCACTTCCTCCTGTTCATTGCACAACAGAGAGTGAGAGAATATAAAATACTCCCCCCCTCTCTTCTCAGATGACTAAATAAATAAAGCAAACACCCTTGCCCCCACCTATATTAACCATTTTTTCTACTTCAATTCCATTCACCAATCTCTCTTGTAGACACGATAACGTTTACAAACTATAGCCGCACCAATATTTCTCTCTCTCTCTCTCTCTCTCTCTCTCTCTCTCTCTCTCTCTCTCTCTCCTTAAAACTTACACTTACCGTTCAACAAGAGACGCCATTGAAACGAGCTATATCATAAAATATTCACAGCCATAACTTGGTTTCAGTGTAACAACATCTAGTTGCATCTTTAAGTTGTTGCACTCTGCTGTCAGTGCTTCTAAGGGTGGAGGGGTGGCGACTATGGAATCGGCAGGGTCGGGGAGCTTAAAGCAGGCATAAAATGTTGGCATAACATTTGCTTTGTGGTGGAGGGGATAGTGTTTTTGTTTTCGTTACCATTGGCATCAAAATGATTCTATTTCCTATCAGTCCGGCTGCTTTTTTCTTTAAAAAAAAAATGTTGATTCATTTGTTAGAATTAGAAAACGCCTTTGATTTGTGTAACACTCTCTCTCTCTCTCCTTACTTTCCCTCTCTTCCTTTCTTTTCGACCCTTTCTCACTCTCGCTCGCTTTCTCTCCCTCCGTACCCCCTCTCTATTTTGTTTTCTGTCTCTGTCGTTCTCTCCTGTTCTCTCACTCACTTTTTCTCTCTCTTTCTCTCCTTTAATTTTTCCCTCTCTTTCTCTACTTTTTCTCTCTCTGTCGCTTTCTCTCCTTCTCCTCATTCTGTGTCACTTTCTCTCCTTCTCCTCATTCTGTGTCACTTTCTCTTCTCTCTCTCTCTTCTCTCTCTTTCTGTGTTGCTTTCTCTCCCTCCTCTTTATGTACCGCTTTCTCTCCCCCTCCATAGTTTCCTCTTTCTGTCGTTCTCTTTCTATCTCATTCACTCTTTCTCTTTACTCCTCCTCTTAATTGATATTTAGATTGAATCATCAATAAAATCCTGGCCTTACAAGTTATTCCCTGGAGGGCCAAAAAATAATCCCAGCATTCATTGATATATTTGAATTGGTTTTTCTACAAGAAATATCCCTGTCGGCTGATCTTAAAATACGCTGACTGTATCCCCTGCAGAAAGGTAAAACAAAGAGAGCTGTCCTGGGTATGACTATATTTCTTCGGGTGAGTAGGCTCTGTTTTTAGTGCTCTGGGGAATATGTAGTACTCCTTCGTTACTATTACTCCTCGGTCCACTCTTATCTCGAGTGGTAGCACCGATAGGGCTCTATCTATCAGTCAAATAGAACTGTTTGATCATTTAACTGAGTGTTAACGAATGACTTGTGCTAAACTGACTTGTTAGAAATAGAACTGTTTGATCATTTAACTGAGTGTTAACGAATGACTTGTGCTAAACTGACTTGTTAGAAATAGAACTGTTTGATCATTTAACTGAGTGTTAACGAATGACTTGTGCTAAACTGACTTGTTAGAAATAGAACTGTTTGATCATTTAACTGTGTGTAAACAAATGACTGATGTTTAATTGAATTGATAGTGATATATAGCAATACTTGGATTCATTTAACATTGTTGATTAATGCTATATTGGATTATTTGAAATAGAACTGTTTGATCATTTCACTGTGTGTAAACAAAAACTGTACTTATGCTAAACTGAATTGTTTAGAATAGAACTGTTCTTATGTTTAACTGTGGATTCATAATAGATAGAAATAATGGAAACCGTTTAACTGTGGACAAAAAAAAAATGAGCTCAGGCTCGTTTAAAAATGTTATCTACAAAATGTGTTTAGAATCATATATTTAATATATATGTCTAAAGATGATTTGCCATTAAATAACTTACAATGGTTAATATGCCCTAAAACCGAACCAAACCATATATATTTAATATATATGTCTTAAGAAAATTTGGCATTAAATAACCTATAATGGTTGATAAGCCATAAACCCAACCAAATCATATATATTTAATATATATGTATAAAGAGGATTTGGCATTAAATAACCTACAATGGTTGATATGCCATAAAACCCAACCAAACCAAATCATATATATTTAATATATATGTATAAAGAGGATTTGGCATTGAATAACCTACAATGGTTAATATGCCCTAAAACCGAACCAAACCATATATATTTGATATATATGTCTTAAGAAAATTTGGCATTAAATAACCTATAATGGTTGATAAGCCATAAACCCAACCAAATCATATATATTTAATATATATGTATAAAGAGGATTTGGCATTAAATAACCTACAATGGTTAATATGCCCTAAAACCGAACCAAACCATATATATTTGATATATATGTCTTAAGAAAATTTGGCATTAAATAACCTATAATGGTTGATATGCCATAAACCCAACCAAACCAAATCATATATATTTAATATATACGTATAAAGAGGAGTTGGCATTAAATAACCTACAATGGTTGATATGCCATAAAACCCAACCAAACCAAACCATGGGTCACATAGAACTGTTTAAAAATTATTAGTTTTAGATAGGAATATTTGAAACTATACAGCTGTGCAATTTATTTGTATTTAATAGGAATATCTGATATAACTGTGCAAAAAAAAAAAAAGAATCTGAGTATCTACACATAATGTAATATGTACAGAAGTATAGTATATACTGTTCCCTGACCTCTAGGCCAGAGGTCAGCAACCTTGTTCTATATTAGGGCTTGGGTCTATGTCTGTGAGAAATGGGTGGGTCACATATATTACCATATTTTGTAAATAAATGTAAAAATGAAATAAACATGAAACAACAGACCACAAAACAACATCTGTACGGCCACTTACCTCCCATCTCACAAATCATCGAAGTAAGGGCAAGACATGTGGAACACTTTTGGAGAAGTAAGGGCAGACCCATAAGTAACGTTCTTTTATGGACTCTTACACATGGATGTACTAGTGTTGGGTGACCAGCTAAAACTTACATACATCAGTTCTGTGTGGACACTGGATGCAGTATAGAGGACCTACCATGAGTGATAGACAATAGGGATAGATAGCGAAAGAGAGAGAGAAAAAGAGTCAGGAATGCTGTGCTATCATCATGATGAACTTTGACTGTTATTTATGTATTCAAGCAATTCAAATTTTATCTACTGTGTTAAGTCATGGAAGTTACCTCCCCTGATACTCTTGAGAAAAAAGTTTTTCTAGGACCGGAAGTAAACAGACGGCCATACTTGTTTATGTGAGAGTGTGATAAGAATGATTGGTTAAAAGGGCGTCTCTACGTTGGAACTACGCTCTGCTACCAATGTTAAATATAAAGAATTGAGACTACAACCCTCAGCATATGTAGAGATGCCTTTTTAACCACTTGTTTTTATCACGCTCTCACATAAACATACTGGACATAGCAGTTAGTATAAGACATTGGATTGAACCTGCCTCCATCTCTCTCTCTCTCTCTCTCTCTCTCTCTCTCTCTCTCTCACACTCGCACAAGTTAATGCGACTCTTGGTGTTATGTTTTTTTTTTTTTGTTTTTTTTTGACAGTCTTATTTTCAGGAGAGAGGTTTAAAGTGGGTAGATGTAATATGTAATCTAAATGTGCACTAATTACTTGGTGTTTATGACTTCTATGTAGGTTTATAAATGATAATAATAATAATGCATCTAAGCCACCATTTATCTCCTCTAGCAGGCTGGATTAATAATATTTCTTTAAGATGATTTCGGATTGCTGGCTGAATTTTGTCCGTAAACCAGAGGTTGCCTACCTCTGCTCTAGGCATAAAATAACTCAAGACCAAATCAATTAAATTGAGAAAAATAACATGATTTTTTCCTCTTTGTTCATTTATTTCTTTTCTATAGCGCACAGAACAGTTTTGAGGAGTAATATTTTCCTAAAATGCAATTTGTCCCTTTGAACCTGACCACATTTCTTCGTAGAAAAAGTTACTTTAACATTGGAGTCACTTTCACTTGAAGATGAAAAGCTGAAAGATAGAAATAATCCAATTTTATATCCATTAAAAAATAAAAAATTCTTGGGTGTCCTCATGGGGTAATGGTTACAGCGATGGACTGCAGAATTGTAGTAAGCAAGTTCAAATTCCAGTTGCACTATTATGTTCACTTTGGGACAAACACCCTTGGGAAAGGTATGAACCCCCTTATCCTCCCAGCTATGGGTTAAATAGCAACACTGCTGTTCTTCTAGAAGGATGGATTTGGCATTAAATAACCTACAAAGGTTGATATGCCATTAAACAAAGAAATTGAACCAAACCAAAAAATTCTTAATAGGAATAAAGCTATTGTGGCATAGGTGTCGCTGAGATTATAGAAAATTCATGCACATTATAGAACAAGAATTTTTGTTTTGTTTTATTAAGTGGGAAGTGGTACATTTAACATTTCATATTAGCTTGGTGGGTGTACTTAGGATGACAATTGCCCAGTCAGCTGGGGCTGTAGAATACACTGACTGCACCTCTGGATATGACATTAAACAATCTGATGGTGAGGTTCCAGCAGTGCTGGAGCTTTGGGGAATGCGGAGTACCCCTTCATTGCCATTGCTCCCAGGTCCACTCTGGCCCGGATTGGTAGCACCTGATAGGGCCCTATCTATGGATTAAATAGAACTAACAGCATTCTTATGCTAAACTGAATTGTTTGAGTAAACGGAATAGCTTGAAATAGAAGTTTTTTGACAATTAAACCATACTTATATTTAAACTGTGTGCTTATGCTTAAGTGAATTATTTGAAATAGAACTATTTTTCGACATTAAAATATTATCTACACTTAACTGAATTGTTACATATAACTGCTTGAATAGTTTGAAATAAATGTTTTTGACGATTAAACTGTGTACTTATGCTAAACTGAATTGTTTTAAATAGAACAGATTATTTACATAAAAATGGATTTGGCATTAAATAACCTACAAAGGTTGATATGCCATAAAACCCACCAAACCAAACCTAGGATGACAACTTACAAAATATGAGGAAATTTGGCATAGATAGCCAAGTCAGCTGAAGCTACAGAATACACAGAGTGCATTCCTGCAGAGGGGTAAGACTCCCCCAATGAGTGTCCTGTATATGACACTAAACAATCTGATGGTGAGGTTCCAGTAATGCTTGAGTTTTGGGGAATGTAGAGTACTCCTTCATTGCCAGTTCTCCCAGGTCTGCACTGGCTCAGAGTGGTAGCATCTGATAGGGTCCTGTGTACTTATGCTAAACTGAATTGTTTGAAATTGTTTAAATCTCAAAAACAGTTCTATGTACATATCCTAAATAGAACTGTTTGAAATAGAACTAAATTGTGTACTTATGCTAAACTGAACTGTGTTAAATAAGACTGTTTTTGTCATTAAAACTGTGTATTTATACTAAACTGAATTGTTTAAAATCTAATTTTGCATTAAATGACCCAAAAAGGGTTGACAAATCGTAAAACATAAGAGCCAACCAACTAACCAGCCATAAAAGCAAACCAAACAAAATCTATTCGACCTTTTATATAAATGGTCCACAAAGTGGTTGCACCTGATAGGGTCCTATCTATGGGTCAAATAGGACTAAACTGTGTACTTATGCTTAACTGAATTGTTTGAAATGGAACTGTTTTTGACATTAAAACTGTGTACTCATGTTAAACTGAATTGTTTGAAATAGGACTGTTTATATGTATAAAAATGGATTCGGCATTAAATAACCTACAATGGTTGATATGCCGTAAAACTAAACCAAACCAATTGGCATAGTGAAGGTTTACCTGAGATGACAAACAACAAACATGAATAAAAAATCGTAGAAAATTTTTGAGTGCAGATTGTTAAGTAAATAGAAATTTATTTTTTATTTTTTTTAAACGTGATAAAACTTTGAATTTTCATTTTGTTTTTATGATATCAATGGCACAATTTGCTGAAATTAACCATGGAATTCAATAAAATGAAAAAAAAAAATCAACAGATTTTTATCAAAGGTGAAAATGGAAAAAAGAATTTAAAAATGGAATGTGGGTAAAAAACGAAATTGAGGAAAATTTGAAACACATTTTGTTCTAATTTACATGCCTCACATGTGTATTCCTTTTGATGAAAAAAAAAAAAAAGGTAAATAACAGCCTAATAGATAAATAAATAGCTACCAAATAAATAGATAGATAGCAGCCTAATAAACAAAAAGATAAATAAAATAGATAAATAAATAGCAGTCTAATAAATAAATAAATAAATAAATAGCAGCCTAATAAATAAATAGATAGATATATAAATAGCAGTCAAATAGATAAATAAATAGCAGTCAAATAAATAAATAAATAGCAGCCTAATAAATAAATAAAATAAATAAATAGCAGCCTAATAAATAAATAGCTGCCTAATAGATAAATAAATAGCAGCCTAATAAAGAAATAGCTACCAAATAAATAAGTAAATCAATAGCAGCCTAATAAACAAATAGATTAATGAATAGCAGTCTACTAAATAAATAGATAAATAGCAGCCTAATAAGTAAATAATTATATAGATAGCAGCCTAATAAACAGATACATAAATAAATAACAGCCTAATAGATAAATAAAATAAATAAATGAATAGCAGCCTAATAAATAAATAAATGAATAGCAGCCTAATAAATAAATAAATAAATAGCTACCAAATAAATATGTAAATAGATAACAATCTAATAAACAAATAGATAAATAAATAGCAGCCTACTAAATAAATAAATAGCAGTCTAATGAATAGATAAAATAAATAAATAGCAGCCTACTAAATAAATAAATAGCAGTCTAATGAATAAATAAAATAGATAAATAGCAGCTTAATAAATAAATAAATAAATAAATAGCAGTCTAATAAATGAATAAAATAAATAAATAGCAGTTTCAGGTTGGAATTGGTAGATGAATTTTCCCCAAATTGTCCCAGACCCTTTGGGAAATTCATCAACCAATTCCATCCTGAAACTAAGATATTTATCAGAAAACTTTAAAGGATCTCAAATAAATTATACAGATAACATTTGTTTTTATTATTTAATGAAACATCCTTAAATGAACGACTGCTGCCTAACTACACACACACACACACACAATATAACTGGAAGAAAACTCAACCACGTTTAAATTGTCATTATAAATTTATTTCGGTGAAGAATATAATCTTCGTCTCTTCAGAAGACATACAGGCTTAATTTGAAAAGTGAAAACATATATATATATATTATTTATTTATTTATTTATTTATTTATCTTTTTTTTAATAATGTTCAAGTGAAAAGGAAAAGGATTCAAAACATTAAAAATATTATGAACACAGAAAAATGCTGTTCCATAGCCGACCCAACCCAAGGTGAACATGTGTTGAGTTTGTATGTTTAGGTATGTAATAGTAGGTGGAATTTTAGTATAATGTAAATTACTATCATTTATTTTTCTATTTACACCTTTTACAAGTGTTAAGTCCCTAGGTTATCTAGGCCATCCATCCTCCTCCTAAAACCTCTCAGTATCTACATGGATCTATGATAAATGTACTGCTACTACCTTTATTTTGTTTATATCTCATGGGTGGTGATAAAGGTTATGTTTGTATCAGCTATTTATGTTTAGTTGGTTGGTTTTTATGACATATCAACCTTTATAAATTATTTAACGCCAAATCCATTTTTATGCAAATAGTCAGTTCTATTTCAAACAATTCAGTTTAGCATGAATACATAGTTTGTCAAAAACATTTCTATTTCAAGCAATTCAGTTTATTCAAACAGTTCTACTTCAGCCAATTCAGTTTAGTATAAGCATAGTTTTTGTTTACACACAGTTAAATGTCAAAACAACTCTTTTTTAAACAGTTTAGCATAAGTAGAGTTTCAATATCAAAAACTGTTCTATTTCAAACAAATCAGTTTAGCTTAAGTTTCAGTTTAAATGTAAGTAGAGGTTATTTGTCAAAAACACTTTTATTTCAAGCTATTCAGTTTAGTCAAACAGTTCTAGTTCAAACAATTCAGTTTAGCAAAAGTATACAGTTAGGGACCTATCTATGGGTTAAATAGAACTATCAGGTACTACCATTCCAGGCCAGAGTGGACCTGGGAGCAATGGCAATGAAGGGGTACTCCACATTCCTCAAAGCTCCAGCATTGCTGGAACCTCATGCTCAGATTGTTTAGTGACATATCCAAGGCACTCATTGGAGGGGTCTTACTCCTCAGCAGAGGTGCAGTCAGTGTATTCTACAGCCCCAGCTATTTAACCAAAAAATGGTAGAAAGGAACTAACAACTCTAAAATTCAAAAAATTCTAAATACAAACTAATCTCTTTGACTCCAAAAGCCTCCTTCACACCATAGAACCTCTGCAAAGTTATTCTTTTGATTACAAAAATAAATGTTTTTTAATGGATATCACCTAAATTCCTTATCCAGTTTTATCTTAAGTAGGATATTTTGAAATATCATAAATTTACCTTCATGTCTACATTTAAATATAAGCTCCTTACATGTATTTAGCAGTCGTTTGGTGTCCTTAGAATTAATTATACTAATTTTTTCTTCAATACACAGGTTACACCTACTATTGAAGCTATTTGCAGTCGTAGATTGTTTTCCATCTAAACTGAGGAGTTAGTCCCTGATCCATAAGGTACCAAAAATATTTTGGTAGGGCTGTTTGGTTCCTAAGCCATAGATTGGAGAAAGAATGTTTATCATATTTACCCAACCCCTCCACTCGGGCCGGATATGACACAAGGTCAATTTTTAAACAGAGTTTAACAGGTTTGAATTCTGAGGATTCCTTCTCCTAGACTTGTTGCCTCACCAAGTCTGAAGAACCCAGTCTGTCCTACTATTTACCCATAGCTGGAGGGAGAATAAATGGATTCATATCTTTCCCAAGGGTATTAGTGTCCATATCCTGTGACGATAACCATTACACCACGGGCACCTCCAATGGTATAAACTATATATAAACTTTAAGGCACATGGTATAATGGTCATCGTTTTAGGCAACCCTGGTTCAAATTCTAAACAAAGATGTTTGTGTTTCACTTTATGCTAATGCTTTTCGGAAGGTATTAATCCAACAGTAAGTAAATAGTAGACTAGACTGGACTCTTTAACCTTAGTATGGCAACCAGTCGAGTTAGGGGATAAAAATTTCAATATAAAGGAATTTGGAGGGAATAAAATTTGATATGAAGTGAGTGACACTAAAGCCAAATTTAGTATTTAACTGGGTAAAGTTTTTAGGGAGCTTTAGTGTGCTATTAAACGGTAAATTCTAATAGTAAGTTCTGCAGCTTTCAAGTTCGGATACTGATTCGAAAAGATAACACAGACAGTAAAGTTTTAAAAACTTTACTGTCTGTGTTATCTAAGGGAATTTTTTACAAAAGAAACTAGAAAGAAAGGGATAGAAAAGATAAAGTGTTGCAAATTTTAGTGCAATTTGTGTGAAACTTATCTGAGAGAGTGTCCGGAGGGAAAAAAAAGTTCTTTGAATTTGAGTATTTTTCTTTTCTTTGTTTTATTGAAAAGTTTCAGAGTTCATTAAATTTCGAATCTTCTTTTAGGTTCTTTTCCGTAGAATTTTCAGTTGAATTTTCTTGGTAGAACTTCAGTTGTTGACTTTCATTTATTTTTACTTTTATTTCTTGGGGAGCTCCATTCATGAAGCAAGTGACGAAACCCATCTGCTGGCTTAAGTTTTCATGCCTTCAGTTTGGGTCCCCGAATACACACTGATGGTCTGAATAGTAGTTCAAAAAGAGGAAGTCACTTTTTGGTCTGTCTGGGATTACTTCTCCTTTCTCCACTCCAGCCAAATTTTTCCTTAGGAATAAATTCTTATACTAGCAGAAAAACTGATTTCAAACCAACACTCACTAATGCTTGGGTAAGGGCATAGTAGGCCAAAATTAAGATGGGGGAGGTATGATTTTTCACCAGTTATAATGCTAATTTATAATACTACCAATAGGCAAAGTTTGAATTCAAACTAGCTCTACTTCACTTCAAAAAAAAAAAAAAAAGAAAAAAAAAGTGACTTTGTATCACATCCTACTCATGGTGGAGGGGTATATACACTATATCAAGCCTCAACATTTAATGTCTAAGGAAATGGACAAGGTAACCCAAATTCAAATTCTGGACGTAACTGAGTTTCACTTCACTTTAATGCCCCCAGGAGAAGAATTAATCCATCTCCACCGTCCCCTCCCAAGCTACAAGTAAATAGTAGGGCAGACTCAGCTCTTTAACAAAACAGCTAAAATTTTCTATATCCAATTAATTACAACATTTCTAGGAGAATAATTATATAAGTTGTATATCGGGTAAATAAATTTATTTATTTAATTTTTCTATTTAATGGCATGTCAACCTTTGTGACTTATTCAATGCCAAAGCTATCCTTATATAAGAACAGTTGAGGCACTATTTAAACCATAGCTGCAGCGATAAGGGGGCTTTTACAAGAGTATTAGTCCAAAAGTTAATATGAGAGCGTGATTGGTGTTCGAATACATTTACGATGATATCATAGTCTGGCATGTTAGCTATTACGCCATAGAGATTCCTCCTGTGATTTAATCAATCCTTTGTAAAGTTAATCTTGTTTTGCAGAAACACAAAAAAAACGCTTAAAAATCTATCTATCTCACTTTTCTTCATCTGCTTTGCAGAAGAAACACGACAACTCTTCATCTACCTATCCATCTGTCTATCTTTCTATCTATCCATCTTATCTGTCTATCTATCTATCTATCTATCTATCCATCAATCTGTCTGTCTATCCATCCATCCATCCATCTATTTGCCTGTCTATCTATCTATCTATCTATCTATCTATTTGCCTGTCTATCTATCTATCTATCTATCTATCTGTTGGGCTGTCAATGGAGCTTATATTATGCTGTTAGTATCTCCAGCAGAGAAGTAAAAGATCTAAGATATTCATAAAATCTACTGCCTTTTTATTTGTTAGTTTAAAAAAATCCATGTCTTCTAGAATATTATATTTTACTCTGTCTTGAAAAGGTTATTTGTTCACTTTCTCCTCTTTTTACTTCAGTTCCTAAGCCATGCAATTACTCATTGCATTGTGCCAGGAATACTGACTATCTATATTCCTTTCATCATCTCTTTATTTCAAAGTTATAAACAGCCATCTTAATTCTGTAAGCTAAACACACACACACACACACACACACACACACACCAAAGGATTTGAACTCTGTGACCAGAGTTCAAATCCTGGAAGAGGCCATCATTTGTATTTCATTTTATACTATACCTTTAGGAAAGGCATGAATCCATGTATTCTTGTACTGGGTATGACATTAAACTATATCTGATGGTGAAACTCCAGTCTTGGAGTTTGGGGAATGTGGAGTATCCCTTCATTACCATTACTCTCAGGTCTACTCTGACTGGGAGTGGTAGTATCTGTTAGGGTCCAATCTAGGGGTCAAAAAGAAATATTCAATCATTTCTTATACTTAAAGCTATTTACATGTGTGCAAACAAATGATTGATTTTAAATAGAATTATTAATGTTAGTTAGGAATACTTGAAACTGAGAACAAACAAATGGATTCTGATTTGTTTGAAAATATTACCTAAAACTATTCATTTACAAATTATATATATGCTCCCCTGCGGGTTGGGTTAAGTTCTTTAGTGGGGAGTTTGTCGGCCGCTACATATACTGAAATGCAATAGCTCTTCTCAAGAACTGAGCACTCCAAGTAGTATATGTAAAAATCAAATACATAAAAAATTTCCTTCACTTATGTCAAGAAGGACGATGGCTTGTGGGGTAAGATGTCTGACTGACATTAAGTCACCCGACGTTTGATCCCAGCTTTAAGCATCTTGCCAGTCTAGCCACACTGAGGAGTTATGATGCAACGAAACAGTTTATTTGTGGATGACTATATAATATCTGGTCAGAGGTGCCTGTGATATAATGGTTATCGTTGCAGGAAATGGACACAGTGACAAGAGTTCAAATTCTGGACGAGACTGATTGCATTTCACATAGCACTAATACCCTTGGGAAAGGTATGAATCCAATTATTCTCCCTCCAGCTATGGGTAAATAGTAGGGCAGACTGGGCTCTTCAGCCTTGGTGAGGCAACTAGTCTAGGAGAAGGAAAACTCTGAATTGAAACCTGTTAAACTCCGCTTAAAAATTGACCTTGTGTCATATCCTGCCCGAGTGGAGGGGTTGGTAAATATGTTTAGAATTTGAACCAGGGTTGCCTAAAACAATGACCATTATACCATGTACCTTAAAGTTTATATATAGTTTATACCATTGGAGGTGCCCGTGATGTAATGGTTATCGTCGCAGGATATGGACATGGCGACACGAGTTCAAATCCTGGACCTGACTGATTGCATTTCACATAGCACTAATACACTTGGGAAAGGTATGAATCCAAATATTCTCCCTCCAGCTATGGGTAAATAGTAGGGCAGACTAAGTTCTTCAGCCTTGGTGAGGCAACTAGTATAGGAGAAGGAAAACTCTGAATTCAAACCTGTTAAAAACCGCTTAAAAATTGACCTTGTGTCATATCCTGTCTGAGCAGAGGGGTTGGTAAATATGATATCTAGTTTATACCATACATCTTTGTTGATGCATCGGGATGGGTTGTCAGTGATGTTTCCTTTGGGTTCATGGGGGGGTTTCGTGTCTTGCAACATCAGACCCCCACACCCAAATGACCCAGTTGGCATTGATCTTACTCCAACTCCCATTCCAACAGCTAACCTGTGCGTCCACACAAGGAGAAAAAAAGAAAATGACCACAGAAAAGGCTCTATATATAATTTTGCAACAGCCAATCAGAGCTAAGCTCTACTGATGACTTCTAAATCTTTCCTTTAAAAATTGGGAGGCCACTTTACTCCATTTCTTTGCCACAATGACGTCGTTATTCGGCTATTTGTTCACTCCGGTATGTATAGTATACATACATAGTATATATAGTAGTGATGTCGCCTGTTTGATACACTAGACGGAACCCCTCTGAAACTAGTAGACAAATTCACCTATCTAGGAAGCAGCGTTTCATCAACCGCAAAGGACATTGACATGCGGCTAACGAAGGCATGGACAGCTATCGATAGGCTATCGATCATATGGAAATCAGACCTGGCCGATAAAATGAAACGCAGTTTCTTCCAGGCAGTGGTCGTATCGATACTGCTGTATGGATGCACTTGCTGGACGCTAACTAAACGGCTGGAAAAGAAGCTAGACAGCAATTACACAAGAATGCTGCGAGCAATATTGAACAAGTCCTGGTGGCAACACCCCACAAGGCACCAACTATACGGCCACCAGCCTCCCATCACGAAAACTATCTAAGTTAGACGACCCAGACATGCAGGACACTGCCCTAGAAACGGGGACAAGCTCATAAGTGATGTATTCCTATGGACCCCCACATATGGCCGGGCAAAAGCAGGACGACCAGCTCGAACATACATTCAGCAGCTATGTGAAGATACGGGATGTAGCCCTGAAGACATGCCAGAGGCGATGAACGATAGGGAGAAGTGGTGAGAGAGGGTCAGGGATATCTGTGCTAGTGGCACGACATGATGATGATGATATATAGTAGTCCAACATGAGTGAATTTACTTGGCACCTGTCAGAACCTAACTCGGTTGTATGTTGATTTTATCTGTAAACAGTGTCAGTCTGCAACTTCCTTACTTAGTCTAAGCTGAGCTGTGGTACAAGGCCAGACTTATATCTCCATTTCTCTTGACTTTTTCAATAAAACTACCTATTGTCCACTGTTCTTACTTCTTTTTATATAACTACTTGTTATCTCCATTTTCTCACCCTGTTCTTCCATCCTTTCTGTATAACTGGCTGTCACCTGCTATTTATCATTGCTTTCTTTCTAAATAGTTACTTTACTAAGCTTAGCTTGGTTGTGCTTCAAGGCCAGTAGTGAGAGGCACTCAGTACAGGGTGGGGCTATATATGTGTGTGTGTGTGTATGAGAGGCATTCCAAAAGTTCTAACCCTCACCCAGATTTTTTTATTCGTTGCTCACCTTTCACCTTCAAAGAAATTAAGACAAAAATCTGAATAATTTTTTTTTGTTTTATCAGAAGAGATAGCATATAGCCACAACAAAAATGTTCATCTACTGATCTTCCTAGTGAGGCTTAGAACTTTTGGAACAACCATCAGATATATATATATATATATATATATATATATATATATAAAAGATTTTTGTTGGTCCAACAAGAGAAAAGTAAATATTCTAAAATGAATAGGTCCACAAGTGAATCTGGAATTGGGATTTAAGTACCAAATCCAGATTCACTTGTGGACCTATTCATTTTAAAATATATGGCACTCTGACTTAAGACTAAATTGATTTACAGTCAACCAGTTATAGATTGACATCTATCCATATTTAGTATCATGTAATAAAACTTATCTTTTTCCTTGTTAGAAAGTGTCATTTTCAAATTGCTTTTGTTTATAATTAATGGTAAAGACCTATTTTACTATAGAAATGCATATTACATTCACGGAATAATACAAATGTAAAAAAAAAATTCATTTTTTTCTTGTTTCTCAGCAGAAAATGTAATTTTCCAATTGTTAATTTCTTAAGTCAATGAAAAAAAACCTATTATCTTTAAACTTTGCTTTTGTGAACTGGGTAATGAAATTTTCAAAACATTATGGGAGACTATATTTGGGGGTCTTGAAACTGGCTCATTGATCCAGTGGGTAGAGTGTTTGCCAATGATCCGGGAGACCTGGGTTCAATCCCAGGTCGCGTCATACCAAAGACATTAAAAATGGTACTTGATACCTCCTTGCTTAACACTCAGCAATATAAGGTACATGTTGAGGGTAAAGTGGCTCAATCCAGGGAAAGGAGTAGCACCCTCCCCTACACCTTGGTGATGTAACTATTGAAAAGGGAGCCTAGTCGCCCTCTTTACTATATTTGCCTTTTCTCTTCAAACTTCACTTTTGTAACTTTGGTTATTAAGTGTCCTGGATATTAAATAAGCTGCTTTTTAATGGCGAGATTCAGGTTCTGGAGCTCAAGACAGTGTGGAGTACACCTTTATTGCCATTACTCCCAAGTCCACTTGCACTCTAAATAGTTGTACTGTTAGGGTCTCATATCTGTCTGGAAATTATTACTTGAAACCATATATGGTTGGTTGGTTTTTATGGCATATTGGCCTTTGTTGGTTATCTAATGACAAATCCTCTTTTCATATATATGTTTATATATATATAGTCATCCACAGACAGATCTGTTTCATTCTATCAGAACTCATCAGTGTGGCTAGACGGGCTAGATTCCTGAAGCTGGAATCGAAACCCGGTTGACTCAAACGCCAATCCAAAATTCTACCACTCAGCCACGAGGAATCCAGCGCCAGCAAAGTTAATTTAAATGGTTATGAATCACAATTGTTATTGTTTACATTTCTGCTTAACAGCTACCGAGAGCTTGATTCATATGAAGAGCCTTGCATATACGCTAATGGCAACACAATTACTTCATTCGCTTGAGAGCTCAAACCTACAGGGGTTGGGGAGCATATATATATATATATATATATATATATATATATATATATATATATATATATATATATATATATATAAATTTACAAATGAATAGTTAATCGATAATATTTTTAAATGAGCCAGAGTTCATTTGTTTGCACACAGTTGAATAGTTTCAAGTATTGCTATGTAAAGCTGATGATTCAATCTAACTAGTCATTTGTTTGCACACGGTTAGATGATAAAACAGTTCTATTTGACCCATACACATGACCCTAACAGGTACTACCACAATGGACCTGTGAGTAATGGCAATGAAGAGTACACCACTCTCCCCTGAGCTCTAGGACCAGAGCCTCTCTATCAGAGGCATTCTAATGTTATATCCAGGACACTAGTTGGTGGGGAAATCTTACTGGCCGGCAGTGTATTCTGCAGCCCCAGGCAATTAGGTTGTTGAAACAATATAACTGTAAATTATTTGTATTTGGTAGGAATACTTGAAATCACATGATTGTGTGCTAACAAAGGATTATTGACAAATAAAAAAAAAAAAAAAGTACAATTTTAAAAATAAATAATTGCCATGAGTGGTTAGTGTTCACCAATGGTCTGGGAGACCTGGGTTCAATCTCAGGTCGCGTCATACCAAAGACTTTAAAAAATGGTACTTGATACCTCCTTGCTTAACATTCAGCAATATAAGGTACACATCAAGGGTAAGTGGATCAATCCAGGGAAAGGAGTAGCGCCCTTCCCTACACCTCGATGTAGTAGCTATTGAAAAGGGAGCCTTCGGATCACCCTCAACTACGATTGCCAACTTTACTTACTAACTGATACAAAACAAAATTTGTTTTTATAGAGTGTTATCCAGGGAATAATGGCCATCTTTTTTTTTATATATCTTGATAACATTTAAGAAATAGCATGAACTATCCAGAAACAAAATTTTTAAACTATATAATATTATAGTTTCAAGTATTTCTATCTAATCCAAATGATTTGCTTATAGTTATTTGGTATCAAGTATTCCTGTCTAATACTAATAATTTGCATACAGTTATAGTTTCAAGTAACTTCTATCTGATGAGTTCAGTTGGCTGGGGCTGTAGAATACACTGACTGCTTCTCTGCTGAGGGGTAAGAACCCCTTCCCAATGAGTATCCTGGATATGACATTAAACAATCTGATTAGGTTCCAGTAATGCTGGAGCTTTGGAAGGATGTGGAGTACCCCTTCATTGCCATTGCTCCCAGGTTCACTCTGGCCCGGAGTGATAGCACCTGATAGGATCCTATTTACGGGTCAAATAGAACTAAACTGAATGGTTTGAAATGGAACTGTTTTTTGACATTGAAAGTGTGTACGAAACTGAAGTGTTTGAAATAGAACTGTTTTTAAAAAACATTAAACTGAATTCTTTGAAATAAAACTGTTTTGACATTTCAAAACTATACTTATACTAAACTGAATTGTTTGAAATCTAATTCGGCGTTAAATGACCTAAAAAGGGTTGATATGCTGTAAAACAAAACCAACCAACCAACCAACCTATTTAATGATAATTATCATTTCATTGCACGCAGTTAAGATATCCTCTATTCTTTCATGATCCTTATGATCAAACATATTTTTCAATTATTTCACTTGCCCAGTCGGCTGGGGCTGTAGAATACACTGACTGCACCTCTGCAGAGGGGTAAGACCCCCCAATGAGTGTCACTAAACAGTCAGATGGTGAGGTCTCAGGAATGCAGGGGCTTTGGGGAATACAGAGCACCCCTTCATTACCATTGGTCCCAGGTCCACTGTGGCCCGGCGTGGTAGCACCTGCTAGGGCTCTATCTATGGGTTAAATAGAACTAACAGCGTACTTATGCTAAACTGAATTTTTTGATTAAACTGAATAGATTGAAATAGAAATGTTTTTGACAATTAAACCGTATTTACATTTAAACTGTGTGCTTATGCTAAACTGAATTATTAGAAATAAAACTGTTTTTACACTAAACTGAATTGTTTTACATAGAACTGTTTTGACATTTAACTGTGTAAATAAAATCTGTATTTATACTAAGCTGAATTAGAACTGCTTGACTAAACTGAATAGCTAGAAATAGAAATGCTTTTCACAATTAAACTGTACTTATATCTAAACTGCGTACTTATGCTAAACTGAATAGTTTGAAATAGAAATGTTTTTGACAATTGAACTGTGTACTCATGCTAAACTGATTTGTTTTAAATAGAACTGATTATTTACATAAAAATGGATTTGGCATTAAATAACCTACAAGGGTTGATATGCCATAAAACCCAACCAACCAATCAAAATCAATTATTTCAATATTTCTATTACTTTAAGCCAAAATGAAATTGGAAATAATTGAAACAAGAGTGACTCCCCATTCCTTGAAGCTCCAGAACTGGAATTACTAAATTTCATTATCCAGGACAGAACAGCAATGTTGGAGAGGAATAATTACCATTTTTGATACTATTACAACATATGCAATTAGGAAATAACACATGCTATCCAGAAACGAAATTTGTGTTATGTAGAGTAATTTGTGGTCTCTAATGAGAAATGTCTTTTAGAATAACTTTTTTCCTTCTCAGGTTGTTGCTGGTAACTTAATCTCGTTAATCTGAGCTGTTATTTCTTGCATTTTATCAGGTTGGTCGGTTGGTTTTACGGTGTATCAACCTTTTTCGGCTCAATTAACTCAAAATCAACTCATTTTGATAAAAGTTTGTTTATTTCAGGGTCTTCGTGTCTTCAAATATTTGTTTACGGTGTACAGTAATTTTCAGATACTGATTTGTTTTTTATATACTTTGGTATTTTGGTCTAATTGGTACTGTGTTCACCAATGGCCCGGGAGACTGGGGTTCAATCCCAGGTCGAGTCATTCATATTTATTAACCCCTCTGCTTGGGCAGGATATGACACAAGGTCAATTTTTTAAGCAGCATTTAACAGGTTTGAATTCAGAGTTTTCCTTCTCTTAGACTAGTTGCCTTCCCAAGGCTGAAGAGTCAGTCTGCTCTACTATTTACCCATAGCAGGAGGGAGAATAATTGGATTCATACCTCTCCTAAGAGTATTAGTGCAATGTGAAATGCTATCAGTCTCGTCCAGGATTTGAACTCGTGTCGCCGTGTCCATTTCCTACGACATTAACCATTACACCAGGTTGAGTCATACCAAAGACTCAAAAAATGGTATTTGATGCCTCCTTTCTTAAAACAGCATTATAAGGTACGGATCAAGGGTAAAGTGGATCAATCCAGGGAAAGGAGTAGCGCCCTCCCCTACACCTTGGTGTAGTAGCTATTGAAAAGGGAGCATTCGGGTCACCCTCAACTACAATTGCCAACTTTACTTTATATTATATTATTATACTTAAATTTTTTCATATAGACCCACTGCTTTCAGGAAGGACATTATAGCATCCCCATTATTTTTTTAAAATAGTTCTTTAATACAGGAGTTAAGTGTAAAAACAGTTTTATTTCAGATAATTCAGTTTAGCATAAGTACACCGTTTAGATGTCAAAACAGTTCTATTTCAAGCAATTCAGTTTAGCATGAGTATGCAGTTTAAATGTCAGAACTGCTCTATTTTAAACAATTCAGTTTAGCATAAATATGCTGTTTGAATGCAAAAACAGGTTTAATTCTATTTGACCCATACATAGGACCCTACCAGGTGCTACCACTCTCGTCCAGAGTGGACCTGGTAACAATGGCAATGAAGGGGTGCTTTACATTCCCCAAAGCTCCAGCATTATTGGAACCTCACGATCAGATTGCTTTGTGTCATATCTAGGACATTCATTAGGGGGGTCTTACCCCTCTGTAGAGGTGCAATCAGTGTATTCTACAGCCCCAACTGACTGGGCAATTATCAGGTTGGTCCACATGTCCTATTTCTATTGGCTTTCATTCATCTCTCTCTCTCTCTCTCATATATACATATTCCTCTTTCTTTCTCTCATATACATCTTTCGCTGTCTTACATACATTTCTCTCTCTATCATACACATCATTCTCTCCCTCTCTCTCTTTCATTGCTTGGGTTTTATGGCATATCAACCTTTGTAGGTTATTTAATGCCAAATCCTGTTTATACAAATATAAGTATACACACATTTTACCCCTTTATGGAGATGCAGTCAGTGTATTCTACAGCCCCAGCCGACTGGACTGCACTCATTTTTATTTGGAATGTATGAAACTATACAACTATTTAAACTGTGTGTGCAAATTATTTGTATTAGATAGGAATACTTGATACTTTATGACAATATGAACCAACCCCTTACAGCTACACAAAAAATGTACGTATAGACATAAGTAAGTTGGCGAAATGTAGTCGATGGCGACCTGAAGGCTCCCTTTTCCATAGCTACTACACCTAGTGCAGGGAAGGGCACTACTCCTTTCCCAAGATTGCTCAACTTTACCCTTGATACATTCCTTATAATGCTGAGTGTTAAGCAAAGAGGTATCAAGTACCATTTTTAAAGTCTTTGGTACGACCTGACCCGAGATTGAATTAGTAAACACTAATAAGTAAATCCCTAATATCTAGGTATAAAATAACCCTGGATGGGTTGACATGCCATTAAAACATATCAATTAATTCTCGAAAAATAAAATTTTGCAGATTTTTGGTACTTGTACGGAATAACCTGTTTGTGAAAATTTACAGTAATTGATTTAACTGATGGTCTTTCATTTTAGTCTAAGTGACAGCAAGTCTCTTCAGGTCTCCAGCACTCTTCTGAGTATTCTAGCCGACCTTAACAATATTGTTGTCTGTATGGTCTCAATTCTTCCACTGATTTCCCCTAGTCCTTTTTTTTTTTTTTTTTTTTTTTTTTTTTTTGAAAAAAGACAGACATGTTGACCGTTGAAAGATGTGACATATCAAACTGCAATACAGAAAATGAGCTCGTGAAAAAGATTTAACACACAAATGGTTGGTTTCAAATCCTGACTAAGCAAAGATTACAAAATCCAGTTGAGCATTAAATCCAAAAAGAAGCTCTTTCCTTGCAGAAAAACATCAAATTTAAATGACCCAAATGAGTCAGGATTTTTTTATGGTAATTAGGAGATTCATTTTACCCAGAATGCAGCATTAATGGCTATTTATTTCAGACAGGAAGTTGTTTCTACCAAGAAAATAATCCAATATACTATCACAATAAAAAAATTGAAAATTTGGTTTAGTTGAAGTAAATAGCTAATTTTTATAGGTAAATATATCTATATTTATAAAGTAAAAAAAGTGAAGTCAGCAACCATAGTCAAGGGTGACCCCAGGCTCCTTTTTCAATAGCTACGACACCCAGGTATAAGGGGAGGGTACAACAAAAGATTTGAGCCATTTCAACTCCTATATATATATATATATATATATATATATTGGCAGCATTTCTTCGTTAATACAAATTTCATTAAACATGATAGACATTTTATGTCTACATGTTTTCTTCTGGATCCATTCGAATTCCCATATTACTTTTATCATATTTGGGGGGAATTGATTTATGTATTGTCCATAGTTGTATGTATCCCTAGTACTTTCTGCCCGACTTTAGGCCATCATCAGGGGAGGATCTATTACAAAAGTGATGTAACTTTTGTTTTAGCATATTACTACTATGTAAGAGTGTCTTTACCGTAAAATGCCATAATCGTCAATGAGAAGTGGCGAGAGAAGGTCAGGGATATTCGTGCTAGTGGCATGTCATGATTATGATGATATCTCCACTATAATCAACTTTCGGGTCATTGACCTTGTGTCAAGTTCTATCTTGTGGGAGGCAGAGACAAATATACCTTAGGTAAATAACCAACCATAGTTTATCTCCTTTGGATTTGTAATTTTTGTGTAGAAGTCTGAGATTTTTTTTTGTGAGCTTTTGGATAAGTAAGTAAAGTTGGCAACCATAGTTTAGAGTGATCTGAAGGCTTCCTTTTCAATAGCTACTACATCGAGGCTCTACTCTTTTCCCTCGTTGCTCCACTTTACCCTTGATATGTACCTTATAATGCTGAGTATTAAGCAAGGAGGTATCAAGTATCATTTTTTTTTTTTTTTTTTTTTTTTTTTTTTTGAGTCTTTGGTATAATTCAACCTGGGATTGAACCCTGGTCTTCTGTGGATATAAAGGAAGGATGAAGAGTTCAGCATGAGTATCTATTTTTCCTATTACTAAACCAGGAGTTTGGAGTTTTTGTTCAAGATATCAAATATTTCTTCAAGGGGGTTGTTACTGGCTCAATGGTTGTGTCTGTTGTCCATTACCCAACCCATTCATTCCCCTATTCTTTGAGCATTTCAGAATTCTGTCATTCCAATTCTCTATATGTTTATCTGTTACACTCCTGAGTCTTTTCATGTCGGTCTGGACTCGTCCATTTTCTTTAAGTCTGTGTGTTTGCATCACTCTATGCTTGTAAGAAACATGCATGCAGAGGAGAGGATCACACATTTAAAAGTGATTAATTTTTGGCCATTGCCTAACCATATTTTCTAAGCAGAACTTGGTACGTTGTAAATGTGCTGGCTTAGTACAATAGATACACATTTTCAGAAATCTTCACTATGGAATAGCAGTGATTGTTATTATTTGTTGTTATTATTTGTTGAGGTTTTCTTGGTCTGGCACCCTAGCCTTAGGTTGCTTGGCCTGGCACACTGGCCTTAGGTTGCTTAGCCTGGCACATGGGCCTTGGGTTTGCTTAGCCTGGCATATGGGCCTTGGGTTTGCTTAGCCTGGCATATGGGCCTTGGGTTTGCTTAGCCTGGCATATGGGCCTTGGATTTGCTTGGCCTGGCATATGGACCTTAGGTTGCTTGGTTTGGCATGGAACACTGACCTTAGGTGCCCTGGCACATGGGTGTTAGGTTGCTTGGCCTAGCACATGGGCCTTGGGTTGCTTTGCATGGCACATGGGCCTTGGGTTGCTTGGTTTGCATATAGGCCTTGGGTTTACTTAGCCTGGCATATGAGCCTTGGGTTTGCTTAGCCCGGCATATAGGCCTTGGGTTGCTTGGTTTGGCATGGAACACTGACCTTAGGTGCCCTGGCATATGGGCCTCAGGTTGCTTAGTCTGGCACACGGGCCTTGGGTTGCTCAGCCTGGTACATGGGCCTTGGGTTGCTTAGCCTGGCACATGGGCCTTGGGTTGCTTGGCCTGGCACACGGGCCTTAGGTTGGTTACAATTCTTGGAAGCACCCATGGCATAATGGTTATTCATAGGAAACGGATTTTGTGATATGAGTTTAAATCCAGAACAAAGCTGTCTATATTTTCACTCTGCATTAAGGCTTTTTGGGAGGGTATGAATCCATCTTTTCTGTTCCTGGTTATAGGTAAACAGTAGGATTCTTTAGACTCTGTATTGCAACTAGTCTAAAAGGAAAACTTTGAATTCAAACCAACTGTACTCCTCTTAAAAATTGATCTTTTCACACCCTGTCCATTGTGGAGGGTTGGGTAAATACATGATGCTTGTTATAACAAAGTGGTCACTCATCTTAGTATTGACCAGGCTTGTTGTTGCTGAAATTCTATAATCTGGTAGGGACGTGTTTTCAGTGTGACATAAGTTATAGGTATGATTGTTCTGTTCAAAACTCTTTTTCTCAATGTGGCCTTGTGTCATATTTGGTTCTATCTGGTAAATCCACTCCACTTAAACAACCCATGAGGATTTAATATGCCATTAAACAAATAAACTAAACCAACCAAATGAGGCAAGCCTCTCGAGAAGCAGTGCCAAAAATAGCTCACTATTCCTTTTTTAGGGACTAACCCCTGAAGGTTGATTTTGGTATGAAAATAAAGAAACCAAACCAAACCTTTTTGGGGTGTGTCAAGAGCCAGGCAAAAAGTGAAGGACGTTAGTATAAAGTGAAATTCAAACTGCCTTATCCAGGAATTGAACTCTGTTTGCTGAATTCATTTCCTATGATGATAAACATTTTACCAAATACACTTCTAATTGATTGCGTGAACTTTGAAACATTGGGCAACCAAAAAGCATGTGAAGATAAGATTATATTGGTGAAAGAGATGCACATGCTTGGGATAAAATCATATTCAGCGATGAAACTTAAGATGAAGCTGGATTCTTGTAAGTGAGAATTTGTCGGAAGGCTTCCAGAAAAGCAAAACAACTAGTGTTACATGGCAAAAATGGTGAAGTTTGGGGGTAAGAGTCTGATACTTTAGGGATATATAAAAAGAGATGGTTCAAGAAAGTTGGTTAAAATTAACTAACTTAAATAGTGCCAAATACATTCAGTTGCTGAAAGACAATTTGATACCTAACTTGGATGAAGGTGAGATTTTTCAGCGTGTCCTATGCTACAGATCACGTGCAACACAATAGAGTTTAGCTGGTGAAGGTATGACTGTATTGAAAGATTAGCCAACTCGGAGCCATGATTTTGAATCGGGGGTCTATCATCAAATAAATGTGAACTGAACTAAGAAGAGTTCATCAGAAAAATCCGTACGGTCTTGAAGAGCTGTGCAAGCTCAGCTACGGATAATGGTATCTCATACCTGTGAAGAAGGTACTATTTACCAACCCCTCCGCTCGGGTAAGATATACACAAGGTCAATTTTTTAAGCGGAGTTTAACAGGTTTGAATTCAGAGTTTTCCTTCTCCTAGACTAGTTGCCTAACCAAGGCTGAAGAACCTAGTCTGTCCTACTATTTACCCATAGCTGGAGGGAGAATAATTGGATTCATACCTTTCCCAAGTGTATTAGTGCTATGTGAAATGCAATCTGTGAAGAAGGTGAAGGATTAGTTGGTTGGTTGGTTGACTTTTATGGCATATCAACCTTTATAGGTTATTTAATGACAAATCCATTCTTATACAAATAATCAGTTCTATTTCAAACAACTCAGTTTAGCATAAGTATGCAGTTTAAATGTACGTACACAGTTTAATTGTCAAAAACATTTCTATTTCAAGCTATTCCAATAATGCTGGATCTTTGGGGAATGTGGAGCACACCTTCGTTGCTATCACTCCCAGGTCCACTCTGGCCGGAAGTGGTAGCACCTATGGGTTAAATAGAACTAATCAGCATACTTATGTTAAACTAAATTACTTGAAATAGAACTGTTTTGATATTTAAGCTATGTACTTATGCTAAACTGAATTATTTGATATAGAACTGTTTTTGACATTGAAATTGTACTGATGCTAATCTGAATTGTTTGAAATAGAACTGATTATTCTTATAAAAATGGATTTGGCATTAAATAAACCTACAATGGTTTATATGCCATGAAAACCAACCAACCAACTGTACTTAGGCTAAACTGAATTGTTTAATATAGAACTGTTTTGACATTTAACCTTGTGTAAACAAAATCTATACTTATACTAAACTGATTTGGTTGAATTAGAACTGTTTGACTAAACCGAATAGCTTGAAATAGAAATGTTTTTGACAAATTGCGTACTCATGCTAAACTGAATTGTTTGAAATTGAACTGATTATTTGTATAAAAATGGATTTGGCATTAAATAACCTTCAATGGTTGATATGTCATAAAAACTAACCAACAATTCCATCAGAGTTGAACACAGTGTTTGATCTGAGGAAGGAACATCTGTGTAAAAGAACACTGAATTGATTGAAGGGTAGGTTGGAAAAATATCCCACTTGGTTGTAGAAAGGATCTGTGAATTCTAAAATAGTTTTTTTTTTTTTTTTTTTTTTTTTTTAATATTATTAGTTATTTGACAAATATTTAGTGATGACGTTTTTGTTCATTAGTGCAAGTATTTATTTGTAATTTGTTTTAATGTTTGACTGTTTTGCTACTTTTTCTTTTCTTTATCTACTTCTATTTTATATTTATTTCTGTTTATTTTACAGGTAAGTGTTTGAAAAGCTGATACCGTTCACTGTAATCTGATGATGGAAGGGAAAAAATTACCTACCAACAAACCGAGAAGTATTTTCTGATTTAGAAATTTTTATTTATTTATTTTATTTTATTTCATTTATTTTTTTTTTTTTTTTAGAAGGTTGGAGGAGAGAAATTTTCTTTTTTAATTTTTTTGTAAATTTTAAGTAGATTATAGAGAGTTGCTGTAAGGCTACCTCACAAATTATTTCTGTTCATCTCAGACTTTTCGGGCTCATCAATCATGAACATTACTTTGACCAATTCAGTCACTGAAACTTCAAAGATTAAATAGAACTTAGTTTTTGCCATTAGTTTGAGTTGTTATATACAGATTGTGTGTGTGTATTATACAATTGGTTTGGTTTCTTTGTTTAATGGCAAATCAACCTTCTTGGGTTATTTAATACCAAAGCCATTCTTGTAGAGGAATGGTAGTGGTACTATTTAACCCATAACTGAGAGAGGGATGGAGTTCATGACTTTCTCACAGTTGTCAGTTTGAAAATGAGCATAATAGTACAACTGGAGTTTGAACTTGTGTCCCAGTCCAGAACATTAGCCACTACATTATGGGAACTCCCACCACCATGTGTATTATACGATAGATATAGATTAAATTGGTGACTATAGTCAAGGGTGAGCCAAAGGCTCCCTTTTTCATTAGCTACTACACTTTATGCTTGATCTGTACCTTATAATGCCATGTTAAGCAATGCAGCATCAAGTACCATTTTTTGAGTGTTTGGTATGACTCAACCTGAGATTGAACCCTGGTCTCTAGGGCCATTGGTGAACATTCTACCCATGCTAAACTGAATTGTTTGAAATAGAATAGTTTTGATATTTAACTGTGTAAACAAAAACTATACTTAACTGAACTGGTTGAATTAAAACTGTTTGACTAAACTGAATAGTTTGAAATAAAAATGTTTTTGACAATCAAACTGTGTGCTTATGCTAAACTGAATTGTTTGAAATAGAACTAATTGTTTGTATAAATATGGATTTGGCATCAAATAACCTTCAAAGGTTGATATGCCATAAAACCCAACCAACCAACCATCATTTTATATATACAAGGGTCATTCAATCAGTA
>OY757947.1:38518604-38566104 GCA_963585895.1 Sepioteuthis lessoniana | reverse complement strand
CGGTCTCCAGGACTATTGGCGAACATTCTAACCATTATGCCAATGGCCGGTGATGGCATCTACAGAAACTAGAAAAATTTTAGGTTTTTCATTAGAATCAAAGCTAGAGATACAATATATTTGGGTGTTAGCAAAGTAATTATGTTTTATCGGGGAGGATATAAAAACTAACGTAAGTTGAATTTATATCAGTATTATTCTCGAAAATGTTATCACCTCCCTTTTCACCAACTGCAGCCTAACAAACCTAAGAAGAAGAGATGGTTAGTATCGAAGGTTCTTCCACATCATCCATACTCATCAGATTTAGCGACTACAGTTTTTCATTTGTTTTGATCACTAGAATATTTCAAAAGAAACAAGTTGAAATTAGTCTTTAAGCTATTTTATGTTTATTTTTTTTGTGATTTCTTTAAATGTGGTATTGAAAATATACCTTATTGAATTTTTATGACTGTTTTTATCCAAGTGTGGATTTCACTAAATTAAAGCAATATTCTTTATGAAAGGGAGTCCAACTTGAACCAGTGTGCATTTGCTGTTAAAAGGTGTCGTGAGGGTGAGTTACCATGGCATAATGGATAAAGTGCTGGACTGCAAAGTCATAGTTTGCAAGTTCAAGCCCCAGTCATGCTCTTATTTTCACTTTTGGACTAATACCTTTAAGAAAGGTATAGATATTCTTATCCCCACTTTCCCACTATGGGTTAAATAATACCACTACTGTCCTTCTGCCTTGGGTGGTGTAATTGTTAGCAAGCTGGATGAGCAAACCTTCATGAGTGAGTTCGAGTCTCATTGGGTACCCCACTCATTCCACATCTAAGCAAAAAGCTTAAATTACTACTGTCCTTATATAAGATGGCTTTGAATATTTGCAAATGTTGATATGTCATTAAAGGCAAAAAAGCTGAACTAAAGATTAGTGAATTTGTAATTGCAACATGGAGCTTTTTCTGCTCATTTCTTGCTGTGTCAGAATGATACTGTTCTGGATTGAAAATTGATTTTGCTATGTGTTGAAAATTCTATCTAAAACAGTATTCTACTAATGTAACAGGAAAAAATTTGTGTAGCAATTACAGATTTACCTTTTTTAAAAAAGACATTCCAACATGAAACGCTTAATGTACACCAGTCCAAGTTTTGATTACATCTAATCATATCTGGAAAAAAAACAAGTTTATAAATATAAATGATACATTAGCTAGACGGGGTTGTGATTGCCACTTTTTTGAGTTTACTTGTACCACAAGGACCTAGTCAGTGCAGAATATACTGACTGCATTTCTGCTGAGGGTTAAGTACACCTTTATTGCCATTGCTCCCCCGTCAAAGACTTGACAAAAGGATCCAAATTATATGTAGTCTATATGACATCAGGACAGTATTCACAAGTGGTTCAACTCTCCAGAGATATCTCTTCCGGGTCAAGCCACCAACGGAATTCAGCATGATCAAGAACTGTGTTTACTCCATCCCTTGCAGTTGTGGTAAAATATACAAAGGTCGCCCACTAAAAGTAAGGCTAGAACATCGGAAGGCAGTAGTACGAGGTGAGATTAAAAAGTCGGGTATGACGGACCATATATGGAAGGAAAAGGGAAACCATCTGTCCTTATGGGATGAAGATGAAGTAATTGATAGGGCTGAACATTGGAGGATTAGACGCCTTAAGGAATCAGCACATATGTTGGGCTACAACAACCTGCTGAGTTGACCAAGTATAAAGATTAATACAATATGGGAACCAATAATTAAAAAACTTAGATGAAAAAAAAAAAACTAAATATGAGCATCAGTAAAAAAAATTATACATAATCATAGTAATCGTAGTCAAGTAAGAACATTAAGTTTTTAAGTCCCTAAAATTCATTATAAACTGTACAGCCGGACACAGAGCGTAATGGTTATAGGCCTGGTTCCCTAAGCTTCTAAGGAGATAATCATCTGGAGGGTGCAATAACAATACAGGAATACTTAACACTTGTATCCAGTTATGGCTAATGGAATCAGAACAGGCGACCCCTGTGGATTTAATAAAGGACATAGTTTGAAGTTCTGTGTAGGTTCTACAAACACCTGAAGGAGGCCGGAAATAACAATAAAGATGAAGACAATAGTCCAAAAACCCTTAATGATAAGAATCATCAACCTTCATCTCAGATATTTAGACAACTAATGGAGGGGTTCAGGCGCAAAGATATTGACTTACATTTTTTCTATTTCTCATATTTCCCTCTTTCTCTCTGAAATTTTTCCACCTCTGTCTGCTCAAATCTCTGATGAAACCTGATATACTTCATAGCCCTTAGATATGACCACCTACCCAGATGGTCACTGTCAAAACCAATAACCCCTACCACCATCACTCAAACCTCTATCTATTTCCCTCCTTTTGTTTTCCTTGTCTGTCTCGTCTTTAGACCCTCCCCCCCCGCTTTATATCTCTTTACATTTTCACCATTATTTCATCTATTTCCTCAATTGCTAAAATGTAGGAAAAGTCAAAAAAATTTTTATCTGAAGATGTTTCTTGTGTCACGTGATAGCCCACGGAGATTAATAAGATTAATACTATCCTCCCGTTGGAATGAACAGTGGCAACCCATCAAAAAAGTGACCTTTAAGAAAGAATGTAGGTCACAGAGGGGATATCAACAGGTGTTGGTACTTAGTAACCTCAGGTCGCCGGACACCAAGGGGGAGAAGAGAGAAGCCAAATGATTGGCTGGGACCCCAAAACGGAAGTGGGGACTCCTTCCCCTCAGCGGAAGTAAATAATAAGAAAGTTAGTTGTTTGGCAGGGTCCATAGCGGGCAGACGGACCAAAGCCAGTATTCCGGGTTGAAGACAAAAGAATATCTGAGACACGAGGGACCCCAGGTTCTTCAAGCCACTGTAAAAAAATAGAATAAAGTCTATTAGCCCATGAAAGAAGAAAGATTCTCCAGTAGAACCCCGTTGAAAAATAAGATAAGTAACTTTGGGACTATTTATCCTTTATACCCAAATTTTATATACCACTCTCTCTCTCTCTCTCTCAATTTGAAGAAAAACAAAAGTCAAGAAAAGACATTTATATTCGTGGACTGTCCATTTAATATATATTCGACACTTTGAAAGTGTATCTTTTTGTATAGTAAAGGATTCATGTATTTCTATGTTACCACATGGTCAAAGTTGTTCTTTGCCGTATCTTCTCCGAATTTGTTACCTCATGCTCCCTTTTCAGCTTCTATTCGCCTTATATTATCTTGCTTAGAATTGTCCTATTAATTCCTTAAAAATATCACACGGGAAACCGGAGTTGCCGACTACTACAATATAATATTATTGAGACTAAAACCTATAGGCTCATATCCTCCATTGTCTAGGGGAAGGAAGGAAAGCGGCCTAGTGGGTGTGTCGATAGTGTGAAATTTGGGACCCCTTGCCAGCGGCGGTCAGTCTAGCCCTAAATTAATCCCTCACATAATATGCCAGTTCTTATATGCCTGAGAGAAAAACTCTGAACGAGGACTTATTCTATAGGGGATCAAGTGCCAACCTGCCCCGTCTTCACATGTGCAAAAATAAAGTCCCGTTTTGGGATTTTAGTCAATTTGCCGTCATGCTTGAATAAAGAACAAAATATTACTTCTAAACCTGTTGTGAGTGTTTGATTTGTCCAATTTCCACTTATTTTTATATATATATATATATATCAGTGGCGACTCTCGCCTATTTTTGCTACTCGTGCCCCCCCCGCTCTCTGTCAACTTCAGTTCCCAACCTGTGGTCTGTGGACCCAAAGTAAGTCATCATAGTTGCTATTGCATAATTCTCCATTGTATAGCATACTATATAATTTGTAGTCTTGATAATGCAGTTGATAAGATAATTTTTTTCCTTTCAAAAGTATAGAAAAAAAAGATGTTCATTACTATGAGGAGAAAAATGTTTATTAGAATAAAGAAATTGATGACAATATACACAGACACAGCTAATAGTTTCAATTTCGCTTAAAATAAAGATTATTTGTTGAAAATGTATTCAAATAAACAAATTTTAATTACAGAATGTAATATATGCAACATTCATTAAAGAAATAGAGATCTGTTAGTGAAAAAACGAATTAAAACACGCAGTTTAACCAACATTTACCATAGCGATGATGATGATGACATCGGCGATGGCTATAATCTGCTATCCCCCCCCTCTCTCTCTCTCTCTCGGTCCCTCTCCCCAAGACAGGCATCAGCAGTCACATTGTGCTAATTTTTTTTAGCACGGTATAATCTGCTATCCCCACAGTATTCTGACTTGCTTTTGCTATTGGCTACAGCCAAAAGCGAGATTTCTCTAACATTACTGTTATTATAAGGGTCTTGTGCTTGGCACGGATTACGCGTGTTCAACATTATAGCCGATTTTAAGGAATGTTCAATGGATCTGACGGTGGCCGGACAAAGACCATCCGTACAAAACAGCATCGTTGTATCATTCCCAGATATATTTATGAACTTTTGGCTACTTAGTTATCGAAACTTGAATAGATACGTAATTTAATTGAGATCAGACTAAGTATGTTTGCTTGAAATTAATGGATGATTTTTAATCCATTTTGAATAACATTGACCGAGTTATTGGTCGTACCGGGCACGAGTAACACTAGTCCCATCTCCACCCCTGATATATATATATATATATATATATATATATATATATATATATATATATATATTCATATTTCTGTCTGAAGATTGTGTATAACTCATGAAACTTAAATTAATGGACTTACAGTGGGCATAATTCTATTTTACTGGTTCTCTACCTACTCTGTCATGAAAGCATTGAGCACTATTTTCGTACAAAACTTATATTCACATTTCTTCTGCCGCTCTTTTCTTAGCCCAGTTGGCTGGGGCTGTAGAATACACTGACTGCATCTCTGCACTGGAGGTTAGACCCCCCTCACCTCCAACGAGTGTCTTGAATATATCACTAAACAACCCAATCATTAAGGTTCCAGTAATGCTGGAGCTTTGGGGAATGCAGAGTACTCCTTCATTGCCATTGATCCCAGGTCCACTCTGGTCCGGAGTGGTAGCACCTGATAGGATCCTATCTATGGGTTCAATTAAACTGTTTGACATTTGACTTATGCTCAATTGAATTGTTTGAAATAGAGCTGTTTGATCATTTAACTATGAGTAAAGAAATAACTGATGTTTAATTGAATTGTTAGAGATGCATAGAAATACTTTAAACCATTTAACTGTTTGCAAAAAAAAAAATGATCTTACGCTCATTTAAAAACATTATCAACAAAATGTGTTTACAAATCACATATTTAATATATATGTATAAAGGGGATTTGGCATTAAATAACCTACAATGGTTGATATATCTTAAAACCAGACCAAGCCATCTGTGTGTGTGTAATATATATATATATATATAAACACAACCTATCCTACTTTTCCTTGCAACTTAACACAGGTCTGCTTAAGCTCTCAAAGAGGCTTTTATATATATATATATATATATATATATATATATATATATATATGTGTGTGTGTGTGTGTGTGTGTGTGTGTGTGTGTGTATGTGTGTATATATCTATGTATATATCTATGTATATATATATATATATATATATATATATATATATATATACCTCCAATTTTTGCTTCTAGACTTTTATTTTTTATTTTTTTATCATTTATTTTTCAAAGTTCCCCTGCCTTGTCTGATAGATTACCCAGCTGTAATAACACAAGGTCAACCTTAGAACACTATCTCATAGATTGTATAACTTCCTATTACAGGAAAGATAGTAATCTGTATGTATCAGTTGTAGCAATTTTATCTGATAGATCTGGCTACTTAGGATGAGGGGGTGTTCTGAAAGTAATGCCTCCTATTTCTGTCTGCTGAAAAGGCAGTATATACTGGCAGTATGTTAATGCTGCAGGCGAGAGCCAGGTTTTCAGCTAGAGTAGGGATGACTGTATACACAGACACGTGTGTGTGTGTGTGTGTGTGTGGATATATATTTTATTACTTTTCTTTAATCTTATGTAGATTTAAAGTGCTCTCTTATAAAACTGTGTGTGTGTGTGTGTGCATTTTCTATTTTTAGTATTTTTTCTTCATTTTTTTTATCATGTGCTAGAACTGCTATATATATATATATATATATATATATATATATATATATGGATGGATGGATGTTGTATTATATTACATTTGTTAGCCTGGCTTATTTTAAAATCTTTCTTATTTGAAACAGATTTTAAAAAAATAGACAACACTGTATTCTAAAACACAAACTACTTTTATACACTGCCATTGGGGCTTAGAATATGGAGATTACATTATCCGCAGAAGAATAGTGTGGGTATGCATGTGTGTGATTCAGTTGCTATATGTCTTTGAACATATACCTAAAAAGTATGGTAGCAAATGTTCTATCTATCTATCATGTTGAAAGTTTTAGTAAGAAAATAGTATTATTGAATTAAGAAGGAAAGCTAATGTATATGTAGAGGCTTGTTGGTTGGTTGGGTTTTAATGGCATATCAACCTTTCTTGGTTATTTAATGCCAAATCCATTTTTTATACAAATAGTTAATTCTATTTCAAACAATTCAGTTTAGCATGAGTACATGGTTTAATTGTTAAAAACATTTCTATTTCCAGCTATTCAGTTTATTCAAACTGTTCTAATTCAGCTAAGTATGAGTACCTATTTGTTTACACACAGTTAAATGTCAAAACAGTTCTATATATAACAATTCAGTTTAGTGTAAGTACAGTTTCAATATCAAAAACAGTTTCATTTCAAACAATTCCGTTTAGCGTTAGTACGCAGTTTAAATGTTTGTGCATAGTTTAATTGTATAAAACATATCTAATTCAACAATTCAGTTTAGCATAAGTATGGCATTAGTTCTATTTAACCCATAGATAGGGCCTTATCAGGTACTACCATTCTGGGTCAGAGTGGACCTGGGAACAATAGCAATGAACGGGTGCTCTGCATTCCCCAAAGCCCCAGCATCACTGGAAGCTCACCATCAGATTGTTTAGTGTGATATCCAGGACACTTGTTGGGCGAGGGTTTTACACCTCTGCAGTCGGTGTATTCTACAACCCCAGTTGACTGTAGAAGGTGTAAACTATATATATATATATATATATATATATATATATATATATATATATATATATATATATATAAAGTGTAGTTGATGACTGTTGTTGAGTGCAACCTGAAAGCTCCCTTTTCAATAGCTACTACATCGAGGTGTAGAAGAGGACACTACTCCTTTCCACGGATTGCTCCACTACCCTTGATCCATACCTTATAATGCTGAGTGTTAAGCAAGGAAGCATCAAGTACCACTTTTTTGAGTCTCTGGTATGACTCAACCTGGGATTGAATCCTATTCACCCGGGCTATTAGTCAACGCTACCATATATATATATATATATATATACGCACAAACACATGAATGCATATATATGTATGTTCATGATGTGTACAATTCAGTATTATAGATTATTTCAGGTATTTGTTGTAAGATTTGGAAGCTTATCCCATTAAAAGATAAGATAAGATTTAATGGAGGTGCCTATGGTGTAATGGTTATCGTCGCAGGAAATGGACACGGTGACACAAGTTCAAATCCTGGACAAGACAGATTGCATTTCACATAGCACTAATACCTTGGGAAAGGTATGAATCCAATTATTCTCCCTTCAGCTATGGGTAAATAGTAGGGCAGGCTAGGTTCTTCAGCCTTGGTGAGGCAACTAATCTAGGAGAAGGAAAACTCTGATTTCAAACCTGTTAAACTCCACTTAAAAATTGTCCTTGTGTCATATCCTGCCCGAGCGGAGGGGGTTGGTAAATATGATAAGATATGATCCCCCCCCAACTAGATAGGAGGCCCTTAATAACTCCTCCTTTGTATGACATTTCCACCTAATTACCCACCTTGTCCATTGGGGCTGTAAAATATGCTGATTACACTTTAAACTGTATCTGATGGTGAGGCTCCAGTCTCTGAATACCCCCTTCATTGCTATTACTACCAAGTTCACTCAGAATCGGATTGATAGTACATTAAATAGAACTGTTCAATCATTTACTACGGATTATTACGTTTAGTTTTTTGAAACCATATTACTGTGTGCAAAATCGATCAGATGGAAATCAAACCTGACTGATAAAATGAAACTCAGTTTCTTCCCAGCAGTGGTCGTATCGATACTGCTGTATGGATGCACTACTTGGACGCTAACAAAACAGCTGGAGAAGAAACTAGACGGCAATTACACAAGAATGTTGCGAGCAATATTGAATAAGTCCTGGCGGCAACACCCCCCAAAGCACCAACTATACGGCCATCTGCCTTCCATCACAAAAACTATCCAAGTTAGACGAACCAGACATGCAGGACACTGCTGGAGAAGCAGGGACGAACTCATCAGTGATGTACTCCTATGGACCCCCGCATATGGCCGAGAAAAAGCAGGGCGACCAGCTCGAACATACATACAGCAGCTATGTGAGGATACGGGATGTAGCCCTGAAGACCTGCCAGAAGTGATGAATGATAGGGAGAAGTGGCGAGAGAGGGTCAAGGATATCCATGCTAGCGGCACGACATGATGATGATGATATATATATATTGGCCTAATGAGTAGAGTGTTTGCAAATGGTCTGGGAGCCATACCAAAGGCTTAAGAAATGGTACTTGATGCTGCCTCAGCATTATAAGCTAAGGATCAAGGGTAAAGTGGAGTAATCCAAGGAATGGAGTAGCGCCCTTCCCCACACTTTGATGTAGCTATTGAAAAGAGAGCTTTCAGGTCACCCTCTACCAAGGTTGCCAACTTTTACTTATATATATATATCATCATCATGTCGTGCTGCTAGCACGGATATCCCTGACTCTCTCTCGCCACTTCTCCCTATCATTCATCATTTTTGGCTGGTCTTCAGGGTTACATCCCATATCCTCTCATAGCTGCTGTATGTATGTTCGAGCTGGTCGTCCTGATTTTGCTTGGCCATATGCGGGGGTCCATAGGAGTACATCCAGTGGCGACTCTAGCCTATTTTTGCTACTCGTGCCCCCCCTGTCAACTTCAGTTCCCAACCCATGGTCCGTGGACCCAAAGTAAGTCATCATAGTTGCTATTGCGTGATTCTCCATTGTATAGCACAGATTGACTAACGTACCTTGCATGGTGGTTTTTTTGTAAACAATCAAGATACTATATAATTTGTAGTCTTGTTAATACAGTAGATGAGATAATTTTTTTTTCCTTTCAAAAGTATGGAAGAAAAGAGAAGATGTTCATTACTATGACGAGAAAAATATGTTTATTAGAATAAAGAAATTGATGACAAAGATTATTTATTGAAAATGTATTCAAATAAACAAATGTTAGTTACAGAATGTAATATATGCAACATTCATTAAAGAAATAGAGATCTGTTAGTGAAAAAACGAATTAAAACATGCCGTTTAACCAACATTTACCATAGCGATGATGATGTCGTCGGCGACAGCTATAATCTGCTATCCCCCCTCTCTCTCTCTCTCTCTCTCTCGGTCCCTCTCCCTCTTCCCAAGACAGCTGTCAGCAGTCACATTGTGCTAACTTTTTTGAGCACGGTGTTTTGAGTTGCTCTTGCTATTGGCTACAGCCAAAAGTGGATTTCTCTAACATTACTGTTATTATAAGGGTCTTGTGCTGGGCACGGATTACGCGTGTTCAACATTATAGCCGATTTTATGGGATGTTCAATGGATCTGACAGTGGCCGGACAAAGACCATCCGTTCAAAACAGCATCGTTGTATTATTCCCAGATATATTTATGAACTTTTGGCTACTTAGTTATCGAAACTTGAATAGATACGTAATTTAATTGAGATCAGACTAAGTATGTTTGCTTGAAATTAATGGATGATTTTTAATCCATTTTGAATAACATTGACCGAGTTATTGGTCGTGCCGGGCACGAGTAGCACTAGTCCCATCTCCGCCCCTGAGTACATCATTGATGAGTTTGTCATTGCTTCTCCAGAAGTGTCCTGCGTGTCTGGTTCGTCTAACTTGTATAGTTTTCGTGATGGGAGGCAGGTGGCCGTACTGTTGGTGTCTTGTGGGCTGTTGCTGCCAGGACTTGTTCAATATTGCTCTCAACATTCTTGTGTAATTTCCGTCTAGTTTCTTCTTCAGCCGTTTAGTTAGCGTCCATGTAGTGCATCCATATAGCAGTATCGATACAACCACTGCCTGGAAGAAACTGCGTTTCATTTTATCAGTCAGGTCTGATTTCCATATGATCAAGAGCCTATCGATAGCTGTCAATGCTTCTGTTAGTCGTGTGTCAATGTCTTTTTTGGTTGATGAGACACTACTTCCTAGGTAGGTCAATTTGTCTAATATAAAGAGGATTTGGCTTTAAATATCCTACAGAGGTTGATATGCAAGAAAAGATTAATTAACCACTTAATCATTTTCTTCAGTTAGCATTATTCCATCTGCCCAGTCAGCTGTAGAATACACCAACTACATCTCTGTGTTGGGAAAGACCCTCCCCCATTAAGTGCCCTTGGTATGACATTCAACTAAATCTGATGATGAGGCTCCAGTTCTAGAGTTTTAGGGAATGTGGAGTTCCCCTTTATTGCCAATCCTCGCAAGTCCACTCTGACCTGGAGTGGTAGCCCCTGTTAGGGTTCCATCTATGGATCAAATAGAACTGTTTAATCATTTCAGTGTCCAAAGAAATGACTGATGTTAAATAGAAATGCTCATGTTGTATAGGAATACTTGAAGCCATTTAACTTATGCTCATGCTAAACTGAATTGTTTAAAATGGAACAGTTTTTGACATTGAAACTGTACTTATACTAAACTGAATTGTTTAATATAGAATTATTTTGACATTTAACTGTGTGTAAACAAAATCTGTACTTGTGCTAAACTGAATGTGCTGAATTAGAACTGTTTCAATAAACTGAATAGCTTGAAATAGAAATATTTTTGACAATCAAATTACCCATGTTAAACTGAATTGTTTGAAATAAACCTGTTCATTTGTATAAAAATGGATTTGGCATTAAATAACATCCAAAGGTTGATATGCCATAAAACCAAAACAAACAATAAACAGGCTTTGGCATTGAATAACCTACAAGGGTTGATATGCCATAAAACCCAATCAAACATTAATCCTTTAAACAAAAATGTTTGTTATTTGTGAGTTTATGTTTCAATTGGGTTTAGGTTTCTTTGTTTAATGGCATATCAACATTCGTGGGTTATTTAATGTCAAAGCCATTCTTCTAGAAGAACAGTAAATACATTTAAAAATATATCTACAAAATGGCTTTAAAAATCATAGATATTTTAATATGTATGTAAAAACAGGATTTGGCATTCAATAATCAATAATGTTTGATATGCCATGAAACCCAACTAAACCAAATCATGTATATTTAATGTCTTTGTATAAACAGGATTTGGTATTAAATAGCTTACAATGGTTAATGTGCCATAAAATCAAGCCAAACCAAATCATATATATCTAATATGTACGTAAAAATGGGCTTTGGCATTAAATTGCCAACAATGGTTGATATGCCATAAAACCCAACCAAACCAAATCATATATATTTAATGTATATGTAGAAACAGGATTCGGTATTAAATAGCCAACAACGGTTGATATGCCATAAAAACCAAACCAAACCAAATCGTGTGTTTAAAGAGGATTTGGCATTAAATAACCAACAAGGATTGATATGCCATCATACCCAACCCAACTCGGATATTCTGTTTACTGAACTGGGATCAACTGCGCTTTTACCTTTTGCACAACCAATGTTTTTGGTTGCTTCGACGGCGTTATGGCCCAAGTTCGAATTCAGAAAGCAGAAATTCCCGTATAAGTTCATCTGTACGGCTTTCTGATCACACACAATGCACAACGTGTCAGTGCACCAACTATGACAACACTACCTACCACAGATTGAACTAGTTCGATCACGTGATATACGCACCATAATATTAGAAAACGTTTGATTCATCCTTGTAATAACTTTCTGTTTCCGTTTTCTCTTTATTTCATTCTTAGCTTTTTAATTCAATCTTCTTCCTCTTGGATTTTTTCTTTATATGCTCCCTTGCTAAGGGCACTAGGTAATTGGCCAATAAATAGAATAATAATTTACTAGGCTCTTTTGTACGAGAGCTAGGCAGGTGTGGCTTTTCTTGCGGTAATGTAATAAAGAATTGCACATTCAGTTGAATTCTTGGAAAGGATGTCGGCGTTTGTCTATTGTAAAATATCTTAAATTTAGAATTTTTGCAGGTGTCTACCTCCTTTAGAATATGAGAAACATATGTAGTTAAGGTTGCTAACCATGATTTTATGGCATTTGAGACTGCAAAGTGTGAATCTACAACATAGTGTGGAATGTTTATGTATTCTATAAAAAGCCTTACGACCTGGAAGCAAGATCTATTGAGACATAAGAATTATTGTGTGGTTTGTTTTGGTTACCATATTTAATGACATATCAAATTTCGTGGGTTATTTAAAGCTTAGGTATTCTATAGAAAGCCTCACAACTTGGAAGCAAGATCTATTGAGACATAAGAATTATTGTGTGGTTTGTTTTGGTTTCCGTATTTAATGACATATAAAATTTCGTGGGTTATTTAAAGCTTAGGTATTCGATAGAAAGCCTCACAACTTGGAAGCAAGATCTATTGAGACATAAGAATTATTGTGTGGTTTGTTTTGGTTACCATATTTAATGACATATCAAATTTCGTGGGTTATTTAAAGCTTAGGTATTCTATAGAAAGCCTCACAACTTGGAAGCAAGATCTATTGAGACATAAGAATTATTGTGTGGTTTGTTTTGGTTTCCGTATTTAATGACATATCAAATTTCGTGGGTTATTTAAAACTTAGATATTCTATAAAAAGTAAATGAAATATTGCCACTGTAGTTTGAACTCGCTTGCTACGATGTCACAGCCTCCTTCCTGTCATCTTCGAAGGAAGTGGACACGTCTATCCGAATTTCAACTCTGGGAAATCCAACTATTCTCACAAAATAGCCAGAAGCTGGAGCGACTCAAAACATTCAGTTTAGTTACCTACCGAGGACACCTCTTTTGATGTGTATGAAGGAGGGCATACTCCTCTGGGGGACAAAGCCAATAGAGCGGAGATAGGTTTTTAAAACTAACTTCCTGTTTTTCAAGCCGAATTTCTTAGCATTTTATCGGATACGAATATCATTACAGTAATACCACGAGATACGAAATTAATTCGTTCCATAGGGTATTTCGTATCTTGGAATTTTCGTATTATGGGACAAGATTTACCCAAAAGATAGTGTAATTCGTCCCGGCCTCGAAAAGCAGTCGTCTAAAGTGTAAATATTATACCCACCCGAAGGAATATATTCGTTAATGACAACATAGTCATTTATATAAATGTCAAAAAAACAAAACAAAAAAAACTATGAGAAAATAATAAAATCAATGGAAAATAATAATAAACATTGTAACGAATAATGACACTTGACCTTTCGAGTCGGTTTTCGTTTTCGTATTTTGAATATTATTTCATTAAATGGGACGGAAATTTCTTCGAAACCCGTTTCGTATTCTGAAATTTTCGTATAATGGGGTTTTCAAGGTGTTTAGTGTAACGGTTATCGTAAGAAATGGAATGGGTGACCAGAATTTAACATTTTGGACGAGGCTGTTTGCTATTCACTTAACAATGGGATAAATCCATCCTTTTCTCTCTTAGATAAGGGTAAATAGTTTGTTACCGTGGTTTTTTTAAAACTTTGGTAAAGCAACCAGTGTATGAAACAGAAACTGCTGAATATAAACCAATTATGTTACGCTTGACAAACTGACTTTGTGTCACATCCTGATCATGGCGCTGGGCTTAGGGGTATATATATATATATATATATATATATATATGTGTGTGTGTGTGTGGTGCATTCAATAAGTTTCCAGACTATTTTTGTACGGGTATTTAAAATTGTCGTAGACTCTTGAAAATTCAGTATGTTATTGCTATACATCTTATGAGATGACTGACCAATTTTTATGATTTCAGGTTCAATTAAACAGCTACAGCAGGAATTGGAATACACCCCACTAAAGCCTGATTGTCATAGCTGGTGAATTTCAAAAATGCAATCTGACACTTTAAAAGAGCGATATGCAATAAAATTCTGTTTTAAACTTGGAACAAAATGCCACAGAAACGTATGGAATGCTCCAGACTGCTTTTCGACCATCTTGCATGAATCGAGCATCATTTTTTTAGTGGCATAAGAGATTCGAGGAAGGCAGGGAGTCTGTGAGGGATGATGAGAGGTGTGGGAAGAGTGAGGAAGTCAATACACCAGAGTTGATTGGCTAAACGGTTAGGGTTACTATGTTAAGGTTTTAAGGGAGTTCAGGAAGAGATTCGGTCGGAAGAGGCCAGCACTCTTCAAATCGAGTCAGTGGCATTTCCACCAGGACAATGCACCAGTCCACAACTCCATCCTTGTCACAGACTATTTGACCAAGATGGGCATCAAGACAGTCCGTCACCCTCCCTATAGTCCAGACCTTGCTTCCTGTGACTTTTGGTTATTCCCTAAGCTCAGAGGCTGTCATTATGAGACAATTGAGGAGATGAAAGAGGCTGTAACGAAGGTGATTGACACGCTCACACAAGAGGACTTCCATGGGGCGTTCCAGAAGTTGTTGGAACGGTACAACAAGTGCATTGCAGCCGGAGACTACTTCGAAGGGGACTAGAGTTTCATGTGTGTACTATCAATAAAAGTGCCCATACGAAAAAAGTCTAGAAACTTATTTATTGATCCTCGTATATATATATATATATATATATATACACTTGCGTAATGAATGGCTACAAATTTTATCCCCCGCATTTTTTGTTGTTGAAGAATTGGTCTTAAAAGATCGTTCATGACACGAGTTTATATCTGTAACCGTGTCAGTACTATTGTATGGCTGTATCACTTGGACAAATGAGACAACTGGAGGAAAAGCTTGACGAGAACTTCACAAGAGTACTGCGAGCTCTTTTGAACAAATCCTGGAAGTAGCACCCCACAAAACAGCAGTTACTTGCCTCCTATTTCTCAAACCACCCAAAGAAGATAAACATGCAATGCTGGGGAAGCGGAGACGATCTAAATGAGCTCTGACGCATATACACACCAGTATTAGTCGACCAGCAAAAACTTACATTCACCAGCTCTTTTCGGGCGCTGGGTGTCATCTAGAAGACTTTCCAAGAGTGATAGAAGATTGATATGAGAATTTTAGTATAAACCGTTTAAAATCTATCCTAACATTTTCGAAAAGAAAATAAAGTTAGCGACTTTAGGCTCCCTTTTCACTAGCTACTATACTGAGTTGTAGGGGTGGGCGCTACTCCATTCACTGGATTACTCCATTTTACCCTTGATCCTTACCTTATAATGCTGAGTGTTAAGCAAGACGGCATCAAGTAGCATTTTTTTGAGTCTTTGGTATGACTCGACCTGGGATTGAACCCCGGTCTCCCGGACTAGTGGCGAACACTCTAACCATTATACCAATTTAAGTTTGAAGATTATTTGTCCCCAATGAATATAAGAAAAGAAGTGATGCGTTAATTTTTCAAGCTTGTTCATTATTTTATTTTATGACAATGCTCGGCCACATGTTGCCAAGATGACAGTGCTTGGCCACATGTTGCCAGGATTACATTGCAGAAGCTCACAGAGACTTTGCCACGTCCACCAATGCCGATTCTGGAACACTGAAAATGGGAGGTCTACTTGGGGGTCGAGATTTTTCTGCGGAGGAGTGGGGGGTGCAAATTCAAGCAGCGTCTTTATTCTTTCACTCGGCCATAAATTACTGGGGGACATTATTTTAAAAAAATTAAAAAAATTTTTTTAAGTATACTTGTTTTTTTTTTTCTTTTTTTTTTTTCTTTTTTTTTAAACTGGTCTCTTTATGTGGCCTTGATTTGGCAGATGTGAATGTAATATAAAAAAAAAACTAAATGAAAAAGACGATGCCGAGAGAAAAAGTACTGAAGATCAAATTTTATCAAAATCCAAGACTGTTCCGTTTCATAAATTTTTAAAGCTTATAAGGGTGGTGGTGGTGGTGGGAAACTGAGGAGCCAGCCAAAAGTCTGGGTGGGGGCCTTGGCCTTTTCTGCCACCACCTGTAGAACCGCCCCTGACGTCCACCATATTCTTTGGATTTCCTACTCACTGACTATGATTTTTTTTCAAGCATCTGGACACTTTTTTACGCCAAAAATATTTAGTTCAAAAGGTGAACTAGAAACTGCATTGAAAGATTTGTTGGCACCCAAACCTTTAGAGTTTTATCATACGGGCATGTTAATTGAAGGCAGAAATGCATAGATGTTCAGGGATCATGTTTTGACTGATTAAAACTCTGTTTAAATTCATTAATTCAGGAATTAAGAATTATTCTAAAATCGGACAGTATTTTCTGAACCATCTGATAAATAGATAAGTTTGCTTTTTGGCTGTTATTTTTTATTTTTTTTGCTGTGTGTATGTGTTCCGGAAAGAAATTTATCGATTCTCGATTTAATTATGTGAACATTATTGGCCTTTTTCTCTCTCTCTCTCTCTCGCTGAGTAATCTGTCCTATCAAATATGAAAATCATTATACAATGTTATTCAGTCGGCTGGGACTGTAGAATACACCAACTGCACCTCTGCAGAGTGGTAAGACCCCCCCTCCCAATCACCACCACCAACGAGTGTCCTGGATATGGCACTAAACAATCTAATGGTGAGTTTCCAGTAATGCTGGAGCTTTGGGGAATGCGGAACACCACTTCATTGCCATCGCTCCCTGGTCTACTCTGTCCGGAGTGGTAGCACGTGATAGGACCCTATCTATGGCTCAAATAGAATTAAACTGCATACTTAAGTAAAACTGAATTGCTTGAAATCGAACTGTTTTTGTATGCAAAACTGTTTGAAGTAGAACTGTTTTGACATTTAACTGTGTGTAAAAAAAATCTATACTTATACAAAACTGAACTGAATGAATAAGAACTTTTTGACTAAACTGAATAGGTTGAAATAGAAATGATTTTGACAGTTAAACTGTACTCATGTTAAACTGAATTGTTTGAAATAGAACTGATTATTTGTATAAAAATGGATTTGACATTAAATAACCTACAAAGGTTGATATGCCATAAAACCCAACCAACCATTTTATAATGATGTATAAATGAATGAATATAAAACTTAGTATAAAACTTTTATTTTGAGTGTTTGGTCGCGATAGAATTATAAAGAGTTTATTGTTACGGAATATTTAGCCTGGGTCAAGCAAATTATTAGATTAGCTTACTTCATTAAAGGCGCTGGTAATGTAATGGTTATCGGGACCGAAAATGGACGTAGTGGCCCGAGTTCGAATCTTGAACGAGGCTAATTGCGTTTCGTATAGTACTAATACCCTTGGGAAATGTATTTATTCAATTATTTTTCTTTCAGCTGTGGATAAATAGTTGAGCAGGCAAGGCTCGTTAACCTTGGTATAACAGTCTAGGAGAAGGAAAATTCAGACTTCAAACCTGTTAAATTCCGCTAAAAAAATTCACCCTGTATTACATTCTGCCTGTGACGCAGGCTTTATGTAAATACGAGGGTCATTCAATAAATAAGGGGGGAAAAAAATAAAAAAGGCTAATATTTTTTTTTCAGAATTATTTTCCCTAAAATATAAATTCTGCATTGCTTATAATTTGGTTTATAGCAAAAATTATTTTCCTATCACTAAAATATTTGTTTTGAAGCTGTTCAAAATGTCGGCATATCAGTTAGAGTGCTCCAGGCTTGAACAGAGGTCTGTCATCAAATTTTTTGTAGCTCTGAAGTGCAAACCATATGAAATTTACTGAAAAATGTGTGTTGTTTACGGATAAGTATGTTTTAGTAAAAATGAAAAATAAAAAGTTTACAAATGGGTTAAACGTACACAGCAAACCAGAGTCGAAAAGACTCGGGTTTGTAGTGGAAACACACTGATTCCCCAGGATAGAAAACGTTCTGGGTGCAGCGGTCAATAAAGAAGGTAATGTTGACAGTCTTCTATGACATAAAAGAACTCTATTGATTTCCTTTTTTTTGGTGGGGGGGGGTGCTGTAGTAGCTTAGGCAGCTTTAGGCTTTTACTCTTTCTTCTAAACTACTGTTAGGCCTCTAACAATTTTTAGCTTTTAGATTTTAGAAAAGATTCAAAAACGTTTTGCCGTGTTCGCTGACATTTGGACAGTCATATATTCAATTTGGGTTTATCGTAAGCGTGTCTTTACATTTAAAAAGCACAGTTTAAGTATTATTTTACAAACAAAATACAGCATAACATTTTGTAAAATTCAGCATTTTAAATTAATAGGACTTAAAGACATACTGACCAATATTGAAACATTTTTCCTCTGTTGGCACGTGAGTTCAAATCATTCCTCTTCCTTTCAGCGTTTATTTACTACTGAATTTTAGGTATGTTTCAAGACGGTCTACTGTTCGAGTCAGGGGGTGGAGAGGGATACTAATTTCATCATTTTTTTTTTTTTTTGATGATGATGATTGATTTCCTTGAAATAGATGTTATTGTAAACATTACTTTCTATTGTCAATCCCTTAGACAATATTTCACCTTATTTACTGAATAACTCTCATACATACTTCATTGACTTTTTACCATTTTTTTATTTCTATTCATTCATTTATTTATTCTTGGTTTCTTTGTTTAATGGCATATCAACCTTTGTAGGTTATTTAATGCCAAAGCTATTCTCCTAGAAGAACAGTAGTTGTACAATTTAACCCATAGCTGGGAGGATAAGGAGGTTCATACCTTTCCCAAGGGTATTTGCCCGAAAGTGAATGTAATAGCGCGACTAGAGTACGAACTCGCGTACTACGATTCCGCAGTCCATCGCTTTAACCATTACACCACGAGGACACCCCCTTTATTTATTCATTTTGTGGGTGTGCAGGATTTTCCAGTTTAAAGTCCTCATCGTAGAAAGCCTAGTAGATCTAATTTATTTATAACGCGGCAAAATATTGCTTTGGCTAGTCGGCCGGGGCTGTAGAATACACTGACTGCACCTCTGCATAGGCGTAAGACCCCCACCCCAATGAGTGTCCTGATTATGACCCTAAACAATCTGATGGTGAAGTTCCTGGATATGAAACTAAACAATCTGATGGTTAGGTTCCAGTAATGTTGGGGCTTTGGGAAATGCTGAGCACCCCTTCATTGCCATTACTCCTAGGTCCACTCTGGCTCGGCGTGGTAGCTCTTGATGGGGCCCTATCTATGGGTTTAATAGAAGTAACGGTATACTTATGCTAAACTGAATTGTTTGAAAGAGAAATGTTTTTGACAATTAAACCGTACTTACATTTAAACTGCGTGCTTATGCTAAACTGAATTATTCAAAATGGAACTGTTTTTTGACATTGAAACTGAATTGTTTAATATAGGACATTTTGACATTTAACTGTAGAACTTCTTGAATAAACTGAATCGGTTGAAATACAAATGTTTTTCCATTTAAACTGTGTACTTATGCTAAACTGAATTGTTTGAGATAGAACTTTTTTCATAGAAATGGATTTGGCGTTAAATAACCTACAAAGGATGATATGCCATAAAACCCAACCAACCAAAATATTACTGGGACTGGAAAATAATGTTTATGAAGACTTTTCAGGGTTATTTGTGACATACTCTTACAAACAACGAGCATTGTCAAGAAATTGATAATCACAGTTTCAATATTTACGTTATCGATACAGGGCTTAATCGATAATGTCTGTGTGGTAATATCCAATCGGGGTCACCCTTGTGTCGTGGTTACTAACATACTAGACTGCGACATCATTATGTGTTCGAACTTCAGTCGCGATATTGTGTTCACTTTGAGACTAATACGCTTTGGAAAGGTATAAACCTCCTTATCCCCCTTCTTAGCTATAGTTTGTTTATTTGTTTGGTGCCCTTTCCTAGCTATAGTTTGTTTATTTATTTGGTACCCCTTCCTAGCTGTAGTTTGTTTGTTTGGGTTTTATGGCATATCAACCTTTGTAGGTTATTTAATGCCAAATCAATTTATACAAATAAACAGTTCTATTTCAAACAATTTAGTTGAGCATAAAAGTAAAGTTGTCTCCCTTTAGTCGAGGGCGACCCAAAGGTTCCCTTTTCAATAGCTGCTACACCGAGGTGAAGGGAAGGGCGCTACTCCTTTCCTTGGATTGCTCCACTTTACCCTTGATTCTTACCTTATGCTGAGTGATAAGCAAGGAGATATCAAGTACCATTTTTTGAATCTTTGTTTGGACTCGGCCTGGGATTGAACCCCTGTCTCCCGGGCCATTGGCGAGCACTCTATAAGTACAGATTAATAAACAAAACATTTCTATTTCAAGCTATTCAGTTTAGTCAAACCGTTCTATTTCAAACAATTCTGTTTAGCATTAAAAAAAAAAAAAGAATAGTTCGATTTCAAGCAATTCAGTTTAGCATAATTACAGTTTAGTTCTATTCGAGCCATTGATAGGGCCTTATCAGGTGCTACCTCGCCGCGGCAGAGTGGACGTGGGAGCGATGGTAATGAAGGAGTACTCTGCATCCCCCCAAAGCTCCAGCATTACTGCAACCTCACCGTCAGATTGTTTAGTGTCATATACTGGACACTCATGGGGTGGGGGCTTACCCCTCTGCAGAGGTTCAGGTAGTGTATTCTACAGCCCCAGTCAACTGAGCACCTAGCTATGGGTTAAATTTTCCCACAACTGTTCTTCTAAGATGATGGCTTTGGCATTAAATAAGGTCGAGATGCCATTAAATAACCAAACCATCAAACAATATTTTCTTGGGATTTGAAACAAATAATATAATACACAATAGATGCTACAGCTTAAGGGATGAAGTCGAAGCATGGTGAATATCATCATCATGTCGCGCCGCCAGCACGGATCTCCCTGACTCTCTCTCTCGCCACCCGTCTCTATCGTTCATCGCTCCCGGCAGGTCATCAAGACTACATCCTTTATCAGCACAGAGCTGTTGTATATAGGTTCTAGCTGGTCGTCCTGCCTTTGCTCGTCCATGTGAAGGGGTCCACAGATATATTGACGACCAAAATGAGGTCTCTTGTACTTTATCTAGAATTTAAATAGACTGCTTATTTATTTTGGCATCGTATGAAATAAGATTATTTCGTTCAGACCTTAAATTTCTAGAATTATGTTGAATGCCTATCAATTTTTACACATTACTCGTCAATAGGCTCAGCTGAGTATTTTTTACGCATTGTTACTCAATAGGCTCAGCTGAGTATTTTTTACACATTGTTACTCAATAGGCTCAGCTGAGTATTTTTTCACTTTGTTACTCAATAGGCCCAGCTGAGTATTTTTTACACATTGATACTCGATAGGCTCAGCCGAGTATTTTTACACATTGTTACTCAATAGGCTCAACTGAGTATTTTTTACACGTTGTTACTCAATATGCTCAGCTGTGTATTTTTACACATTACTACTCAATACGCTCAGCGAAAACCTACAAACTATAAATATTATGGTATTTTTCCTTTTTCTTCTTCTCTTTTCTTTCCTTCTGTTCCTTTCCTTCTCTCTTCTTTCATTCTTCCTTTTCTTTCTTTCCTCTCTCACTTCCATTCTTCTCTTTCTCCTTCCCCTTCTTTCCATTTCCTTTCTCTTTCTCCTTTTCTTCTTTTTCTCTTCTTTCCCTCCTTTCTCTTTCTTTCCCTTCTCTCTCCTTCCACCTTTCTCTCTCTTATCTTTTCTCTCTTTTTTCCCCTCCTCCTCCCTCTTTCTCTTTCCTTCCTTCCTTCGCATCTTCTCTCTCCTTCCACTTTTTTCTCTCTCCCCTTCTTTTTACTCTTTTTCTTCTTTCTCACTTTTCTTTCACTTCTTTCCCCTCGTACTCCTTCCTCCTTTTCTTCCTCTTCCTCTCTCTCAACCTCTCTCTCTCTCCTCTTACTCTCTTTTCTTTCTCTCTTTTCTTTCCCTATTTCATTTTTTATTCCTCCTCCTCTCTCCTTCCTTCCCTCCTTCTCCTCATCCTCTATTCTTCCACCTTTCTCTGTTTCTTCCTCTTCCCCTCTTTCTTTCCTTCCATCCTTCCTCCACCTCTTCTCTCTTTTCTTCCTCCTCTCTCTTCCTCTCTTTTCTTATTTCTCTCTCCGTCCCCTTCCTCTTTTACTACTTCAATATCAAAGTACTCTAAACTCCTAAGTATATCCTATCCTCACGTCCATTTTCTCAGCTCATTGGAAAACATGAGGAGGATTGAACTTTACTTTGCCATTTCCTTCAGTTTTCCTTCTCCTATACTGGTTTCTCTACCAAGGCAAGATAACCCAATCTGCCTTCCTCTTGTTCCCTCATAGACGACGAGAAGAGATGTATTCATGCCTTTCTCGATGATATTAGCGTCAAGCAAAAAAAAAAAAAAACAAACAAAAAAAAACTTGCCTCGTCTGGGATTTGAACCTTAGTTACCGAATCCATTTTTCTTGACGCCTTCACACAATGCCACTCTCACCTGAAATGGGTAGATACTATGGTATTTAATATATAGAAGATCGTCTAACTAGTTGATAAGTAAATAGTTTAGTTTTTGGACTGACTCACCAAACAACTCATTGGTCTTTGTATGTTAGTGGAATTAGTCACTTTAAAGACCTTTGAACTGAACACTGATATTGATTAAACATATTTTAATTCTCTCCTTCTAATCCTACTTCCATTGTGTAAATACTGATTACCTCACCCCTTTTGTATAAGAAACACTTTGTATTCAAAGCCTACGCTTATTGACTGTTCTTGATAAGAACGTATGAAGTGATTAAAATTTAAATAACCTTACTTTGTTTACGTTGTCGTATCGAATCGCGTGGAACAAAAAGTTTAAGGTAGATAAATCCCTTAGGTTCATTGTTATGTAATGATATACTTGGACTAATGTACATATCTTGGTTGTTTGTATATTCACAGTGTTTCGGTCGTTATATGCTCCAGCCTTCTCTGTCTTTCTTTTTTTTTCTTTCCTCCTCTTCACCGCTCTCTTTCCTCCTCTCCTCTTCTTTCCCCGTTTTTCATTATATATATATACGAAATATATTGTTGTTATCTTTATTCACAATGCTTCGTCCATTGTATCCTCCTGCTTTCTTCGTCTTATTTTTCTTCCTCCTTACCTTTCTCTCTCTCCGTTATATATATATATATATATATATATAATGAAAAATATTGTTAATGTATTCACAATGTTTCGGCCATTGTATCTTCCAGCTTTCTCTGTCTTTCATTATATATATATATATATATATATATATATATATATAAACGGAGAAGGCTGCAAGATAGAATTGCCGAAACATTGTGAATATACTAATAACCAAAGTGAGGCCTCTGGTACGAGTGAGATTGTGTAAAAGTCTTAAAGTTTAAATTAACGGACTTAGTGTTCATAATTCTACTATTTATAGGTTTTAATAGTGCTCTGCCATAACAACATCGAGCTCTTTTTTATGCAACACCTTTTCTTGTTTGCAGTTCTTCTATCACTATATATATATATATATATAATCAGCTACAAACTGTATTTTTTACACACCCCTTCGAAATTCCAAACCTAACTCGTATCAATTAATTCTCCCTCGTTAAATTGTCCTTGAGATGTATGTATTTATCCAACTGCTCTATCACCAGAAGGATGTGACACAAGGCCAAATTTTAAATTCATTTTTCCTTCTCCAAGATTGATTGTCTAACCAAGCCTAAAGAGCCAGTCTATCCTACTATTTACCCATAGCTGGGAAGGGGGAGAACAGATACATTAATTTCTTTGTCTAATTTTTATTTCAAAAAAGCCAAAAACTTGTTTAGAATTTTTAATTTTTATTAAACAGATTCAATTTGTAATTTGGCAACCTTAGTCGAGGGTGATCCGAAGGCTCCCTCTTCGATAGCTGCTACACCGAAGTGTAGGGGAGGGCGCTACTTCGTTCCCAGGATTGCTCCACTTTATCTTATAACGCTGAGTGCTAAGCAAGGCGGTATCGAGTAGCATCTTTTGGGTCTTTGGTATGACTCGACCTGGGATTGAACCCCGGACCATTGGCGAACACTCTACTCATTAGGCCAATAGCCCGGAGAAACGGCCATGCAATTTGTAAAAGACCTTAATTTTGTGGTTTTTCGTTGATTTTGTCTTGTTTCAGTTTCTTTATTTAATGGTATATCAACCATCATGGGTTATTTAATGTCAAAGTCAACCTTGTAGTACATTTAGCTGGGGAGGTAAGGGACTTCATACCTTCCACTAGGATATTCGTCCGAAAATAATGTAATACGGCGATTAGGGTTCAAACTGGCTTACTAGGATGTCGCAGTTTGGCACGTTACCCACTACACCACGGAGACTCCTTCCACGGGTGGAATCAGTTTATTATAAAAATCATAGAAAACAGCTTTCAGAAAATTCAAAAGAGAACAAATCACTATAGTTATTTACTAAGCTTAGCTTGGGTGTGGCACTAGTCCGGAAGTATGGGGCACCCAGTGAGAATCCAACTCACTAACAATGGTCTATTAATCCAGCTTGCAAACCATTACACTATATGAAGTGCCCAACCAAGTCATTATATTCCGATTGTGCATTGAATACACAAGGTGTACACTCTTTTATATAATAGGGACGGATGGCGAGAGAGAATCGAAAGAACCTGTGTTGTTGACACGCCTTGATGATGAAAAGCAGTTAGATACAAAGCAACGTTAATTAATGTCTTCTGTTTTGAAATTTGCACCAACTTTCAGATAGGGATGGATGGCGAGAGAGAATCAAAGGAATCTGCGTCATAGACACTCCTTGATGAAATTTGCACCGACTTTCAGATAGGGATGGATGGCGAGAGAGAATCAAAGGAACCTGCATCATAGACACTCCTTAATGAAATTTGCACCAACTTTCAGATAGGGATGGATGGCGAGAGAGAATCAAAGGAACATGCATCATAGACATTCCTTGATAAAATTTGCACCAACTTTCAGAAAGAACTAGTCACTCTATCTCAGCACTCATCGTGTAATGGTTATAATCGTAGGAAAGGAACAAGGCAATCCGAGTTCAAATCTTGGACGTAGTTGTTTGCATTCTACATAGCGCTAATATCTTTCAGGAAAATACGCATCCAACTATTCTCTCTCCATTCATGTTTAGATAGTAGGGCAGATTTGGCCTTTTAACCTTGATATGACAACTAGTCTCAAGAAAAACTCAGTTGAAGTTCGCTTACAAAAATGACGTTGTCATATCCTGCTCGTGTGTAGGGATTGGTAATTATATATACCCGGGTTGGACAAAATAATGGAAACACTTGAAAATTTCGAACAAATTCATTTGAATATGGTTTTCTGATTAGAGCCCTCCCTTGAAATCCAGCTTTATACAGCTCCCTCCTAACAGTTTTTGAGCAAACTGGCTTCTCCAGATGGTCATCAAGCTCTGCTGTAATTTTTGGAGCTGTATTCTAGTCACCCTTCCTAACAATCCGCCTAAGAGTTCGACGGTTGCTATCAGACAGCTTTCGCTTTCTTCCAGAGTTTTGCTTCAGTGAGGAGATTTTTCTTCCTTTCTCAAATACTGTCATTACTTTTGAGACATTACTCATTGCTAAATCAAGTAATTAAGCTAGTTTGTGTTACACTGGCACTTGCCTTACGAGCACCAACAATTTGACCTTTTTTAAAGTCTAATACATCTGCTATTTTGATAATTTTTTTCTGATGATATCTATTAAAAAACAATTTTAGTAAAACAAGACGAGAAAAATTGATAGTAAATAAAAAATACATAAAAATAAATGTTTGATGGTTTTATAGGAGTTTCAAAATTATGATACGAAGATTCTATGTTTCCATTATTTGGTCCAACTCCAATATATATATATATATATATATATATATATATATATCCCGATTGCGTATTAGTCACGCGAGACATATGCACTCCTTTATACTCAAGCAAGAGGAACAATCACCGTGTATCGCGTGTCAGGCACCATAAACTATTAAACATTTTCACATGGAATGCAGAGATTTATCTCTCATTAGACAACGTTTTCTCAGCGCAAACAATATGAAAGACCTATTTGAATATATCTACATGGATAACATTTTGTCCTGGAGAGAAATAAAATGATACCAGAAATTATAAACATAATCATTACCAAGCAATTAGTTTAGTAATGAAGAAGAAAAAACAAAGATATGTCGAGAAGCAAAAATCGGAGGTGTGCGTATATATATATATATATATATATATATATATATATATATATATATATATATATATATAGTAGCGGTCATAACACAGGCAACGGAACAACAACAAATATTTAAATGATTTTTACTTGAGAAATTTTGCATCTACGTTTACGAAATTTTCTCAAAATATACTTGGAACATATATGCATCTATATAAAGTTTTTTAAATTTTCTTTTACAGTAAATTAATAGTCACCTAAAATAATGAAAATATACATTTTGCCATGGTCAAAAGTTAAAGAACATTGTTGAATTATAGTAATTTAGGTAATTTTTAAACAACTTGATTGCTAATTTTGATTTATAGTCAACTGTCATACATCGTTGGAACTATTTTTAAGCACGTAATTGTTTAACTCGAGAAGAAAAAAGCTCATTTTAGCAAATTATGAAGAAAGTAAATCGTATTTGGAAATTGCTGGCATCGTATCAAGGTCAAGAAGCACTGTTTATCGTGTAATCAGTAAATTCAAGGCTGACAAGACATTTGAACCCAAACCGAGAATTGGCAGGCCTCCTTTGACTACCAAACGGGAAGATCGGATAATTGTTAAAATGTCTTTAAAAGACCGTTTCGATACAGCAACGTCTATTTTTCATGCATTTTGTGAGCAAACAGGAGAGCCAATCTCTTGATAAACTGTTTCTCGTAGGTTAGATAAGGGAAAATTAGTGGCTCGGATTCCATGTCGCAAACCTTTGGTTTCAAAGAAAAATCAAAAGGTTTGTCTTGACTTCGCTACTGAACATATCGTGTGGACAGAGGAACAATGGAATACGGTTCACTCAAGTGGTGAATCTAAATTCAACTTGTTTGGATCTGTTGGTAAGAGGTTTGTAAGACATAAAAATGGGGAACGCTAATCTCCTCGTACATGCAAATTAATTCAAGTAGAAATCATTTAAATATTTGTTGTTCCGTTCATTAAATTATGGCCACTATTGTATATATGTAAATAAAAGCCTCTTTGAGAGCTTAAGCAGACCAGTGTTAAGTTGCATGGAAAAGTAGTATAGATTATGTTTATATATATATATATATATATATATATATATATATATAGAGAGAGAGACTGACAGATGGTTTGGTTTGGATTTAAGACATATCAACCATTGAAGGTTATTTTATGCTGAATTCTCTTTATACCTATATATCACATATATATATGATTTGGTTGTGTTAGGTTTTATGGCATATCAACCATTGTAGGTTATTTAATGCCAAATTCTCTTTATACCTATATAAGTAAAAGTTGGCGACCATAGTCGAGGGTAGCCCGAAGGCTCCCTTTTCGATAGCTACTACACCAATGTGTAGGGGAGGGCGCTACTCCTTCCCTGGATTGCTCTACTTTACCCTTGATCCGTACCTTATTATGCTGAGTGCTAAGCAAGGAGGCATCAAGTACCATTTTTTGAGTCTTTGGTATGACTCGACCTGGGATTGAACCCAGGTCTCCCGGGCCATTGGCGAACACTCTAACCCCTAGGCCATTGGTTGTGTTGGGTTTTATGGCATATCAACCATTGTAGGTTATTTCATGCTGAATTCTCTTTATACCTATATATCACATATATATATGATTTGGTTGTGTTAGGTTTTATGGCATATCAACCATTGTAGGTTATTTAATGCTAAATCCTCTTTATACCTATATATCACATATATATGATTTGGTTGTGTTGGGTTTTATGGCATATCAACCATTGTAGGTTATTTAATGCTAAATCCTCTTTATACCTATATATCACATATATATGATTTGGTTGTGTTGGGTTTTATGGCATATCAACCATTGTAGGTTATTTAATGCTAAATCCTCTTTATACCTATATATCATGATTTGGTTGTGTTGGGTTTTATGGCATATCAACCATTGTAGGTTATTTTATGCTGAATTCTCTTTATACCTATATATCACATATATATGATTTGGTTGGGTTGGGTTTTATGGCATATCAACCATTGTAGGTTATTTAATGCTAAATCCTCTTTATACCTATATATCACATATATATGATTTGGTTGGGTTGGGTTTTATGGCATATCAACCATTGTTGGTTATTTAATGCCAAATCCTCTTTATACCTATATATCAAATATATATGATTTTGTTTGGTTGGATTTTATGGCACATAAGCCATTGTAGGTTATTTAATGCCAAATCCTGTTTTTACACATATATTGGAAATGATTTGTAAAGTCATTTTGTATATACATTTTTAAGTGAGCCTGAGTTCATTCTTTTGTACACAGTTACATGGTTTCAAGTATTTCTATCTGCTATTAATCATTTGTTTGCACACAGTTAAATGGTTTAAAGTATTGCTATGTAACAGTAACAATATAACATCAGTCATTTGTTTGTACACAGTTAAATGGATATACATGTATCATTTATTATTCGTTTGCACACTATTAAATGGTCCCAAGTATTGCTATGTACCATTAATAATTCAATTAAACATCAGTCATTTGTTTACACACAGTTAAATGATCAAACAGTTCTATTTCTAACTATTCAATTTTGCATAAGTCATTTGTTTGCACACAGTTTAAATGTCAAACAGTTCTATTTGACTTATAGATTTCTGGTGCTACCACTCCGGGCCAGAGTAGACCTGGGAGCAATGGCAATGAAGGAGTACTCCTCATTCCCCAAAGATCCAGCATTACTGGAACGTCACCATCAGATTGTTTAGTGTCATATCAGGACACTCGTTGGGGAAGTCTTACCCCTCGGTATGATGGTGCAGTCGGTGTATTCTGCAGCCCCAGCCGACTGGGCCACATGACACTCGTTGGGGTGTCTTACCCCTCTACAGAGATTCAGTTGGTGTATTCAGCAACCCCAGCCGACCGGACTTTATTACCATACAAATTATTTAAAGAATATTCCAGAGGATATCTTGACGTATCCTTATGAAATAAAAACTCTAAAAAAACTTTGCAAGAAATGTAAATATAGTCGCATAATGTACATGATTTCCTAACTCCAAGGCATAAAGTAACCCCAGGCATACCGTAAAAATCAAACTACTATGAAAAAAATGTATTACAAAAACCGTAAAATGCGAGATGGATGAAGTAATTCCCTTATTTTATCAGAGAGAATTGGAATTCTTTCGCGCTGTATACGTATCAGTAATACTGTATGGCTGCACTACTTTTTATCGAAATACCTTCTGAAAAAGCTGGGTGGGAACTATGCAAAAATGCTGCGTACCGTTTTAACGAATCCTAGAAGTAGCACCCTATAAAACAGTAATTGTATGGCTACTTACTTCCTATCTTAAAACCAACTGAGTAAAACGAGAAATACATGCATAAGCAACTTTCTCCTTTGGACTCACACATATAGACACACCAGTGTTGGCCGACCAGTAAAAACTTTCATTCATCATCTCTTTTCGGAAACTGAGTGCTGTCTAGAGGACTTACAAAGAGAAATACCTGATTAGGACAAGTGGCAAGAGAGATAAATCCATGCTGTCAGCACATGTTGTTATTTTTTTAAGAACATAATTAAAATGTGTTAGTGATAGCAGGTCTGACATCTTAACTCGTTAAGACACTTGAGATAATTGGAGAAGCTGATTTATGGGATAGATTTAGACAAGGTACTCAGGTAATTTTAACCTTACTTGGCAAGTGTTCTTAAGAAAAATGATGGCTTACAATTCGATAAAAGTATTCAGACCAGAATAAGATTTTAAGGCAACAAAAAAAAAAATTCATTTAAAGAGCTAACTATCTCTCGAAGATTTTTTTACTTTTAATTTTAATTGTAAAATGGTTATTATTAAAAATAAAATATAATTTCGGAGGTGCCCATGGAGTAATGGTTATCATCATAGGAAATGAACACGGCGATACGAGTTCAAATCCTGGACGAGACTGGTTACATTTCACATAGCACTAATACCCTTGGGAAAGGTATGAATCCAATTATTCTCCCTCCAGCTATGGGTAAATAGTAGGGCAGACTAGGTTCTTCAGCCTTGGTGAGGCAACTAGTCTGGGAGAAGGAAAACTCTGAATTCAAACCTGTAAAACTCCGCTTAAAAAATTGACCTTGTGTCATATCCTGCTCGAGCAGAGGGGTTGGTAAATATCATTATTAAAAATAAAAGATGTAGAATTACATTTATTAAAGTTTAGAATAAATATTCGTATTCAAATGAATTGAACGGGTTCTAAGATGGTTATTATTAAAAATAATGAACATAGAGCCGCTTTTATTTGTTTGTTTTTTTTTTTTTTTTTTTGGTAGTTTTATCGCAGTTTTACCGCATATCAACCTTTTGTGGGTTATTTAATGTCAAATCTATTTTCATACAAATGAACAGTTCTATTTCAAACAATTCAGTTTAGCATAAGTACCCAGTTTAATTGTCAAAAACAGTTCTATTTCAAGCTATTCAGTTTTACAAACAGTTCTTTTTCAAACAATTCAGTTTAGTATAAGTATAGTTTTTGTCTACACAGTTAAATGTCAAAACAGTTCTATTTCAAACAATTTAGTTGAGTATACAAAAATTGTTCTATTTCAAGCAATTCAATTTAGCGTAATTACACAGTTTAGTTCTATTTGACCCATAGATAGGGCCCTATCAAGTGCTATCACTCCGGGTCGAGAGTAGATCTTGGAGCGATTGCAATAAAGGAGTACTCCGCATCCCCAAAGCTCCAGCATTACATGACCCTCACTATCAGGTTGTTTCGTATCATATCCAGGACACTCGTTAAGGGAGTCTTCTCTGCAGAGAATTCTTTTATTTATATTACTCCTCGTACTATCACTGTAGCTTTAAGTTTCACCTGGAAAAAATAAAACCTTTACGGACAATCATCAGGCAGGATGCAGTCTGATAATTGTGGTATACTTTTTTTTATTGTCACATGAAGCTTAGGCATTGTAATAGAATTCACTTTTTAGTTTTTATACTGCTCTGCTGAAGGGCATTCGAGTACCCTAATTTTTCATTGCTATCACTTGCTTTCTGCCTTTCTTGTCAAAATCATATAGCTTGTTTGTCCAAAATAACCCAACGAAGAAGATTTATCTTGTTTTTTTTGTTTTTTTTTTCTGAAGTTATACACACACATACATACATAGATACACACACACATATACATATATATATATATATATATATATATATATATATATATATATATATATAAAGTTGGTGTCAAAATTATTCGCCCCTGCTGAATATTTATATATTTTCTTAAGAAATGTGAATATTTGAAAATACTTAATGAAATTGCCATAGGTATTTTATTCCGTATTTAGTTTTGATTAATTCGCGCAATTTTTTTTTTAGAAGTTTTGATCTATTGTATTTATAGTTAGATTTTTCTAAAAATTGGTATAGTCTGAAATTTTCGAAACCTCCTCTCCAGAAATTATGGAGGAATATTGCTCTATGGCAATTGTAATTTTTGTCTTAATTTGACAATTGACCTAATTTTTTAACATTCTGGAAGGTTCTGAAAAAGACAGTATAAGAGTCACACGTACCATAATAACTCAATCGCTCTGCAGCCATTATGGAAACTGCTGAATTTGACAAATATTCGAAAGAAGATAGATGATGTCATCATTTTCCAGTCGTTTTAATGTTCCGAGTTCGATAATTTGGAGCGTTGTTAAGGAGTACCTCGAAACTCCTGTTGCGAAAACGATTAGATTTTGAGAGAATTGAAAGGAAAATTGTTAGATGCCTCGAAGAATGCTCACTTAAGGACTTAGTCAATAATTTAAAGACAGCAGGGTTGAATGAATTGATGAAGAGATTCTAGATGCCGTCTTCGAGCAGGTATTCGAGAATGTCATCCAAGGAAAACTACCTTGTTTAAGGTATAAAAAAGCACCTAAAAAGCTGATGAAGCTAAAAGTCGTCTCGAACATGGGGGTAAATATTTATTGCGTCGTGAAAACGGTTAAACGGAAAGGAAGATTGTAACAGATGTCTTGCAGAATCCCCACTTAACAGCAAATTATGATTAACAAATATATACAGGGTGTCTCAAAATAGATGCAACCCATTAATATGATAATGATTTATTACTGAGACAAGAACTTATATCAACTTACAGGGCATTCAATCTTTTTTTAAGATTGAATGTCCTGGAATCTGATATAACAATTTTAAAAAAACATTGATTTGATATCTCTAGTTCAAAGGATGGATTTTTACTGGAAGTGTTCTAAATGACCGCCATTGCACTGATGACACACTTGAATTCGTCGAGCGAAGTTTTCAATCACCCTGATGCACTCTTTTTACTGTATAGCACGAATCTTCTGATTGATAGTCACTTTAATTGGGGCAATGGATTATGGATTGTTCCCATACACGTTGTCCTTCAAGAACCTCCAGAGATAAAAATCTGAGAGGTTCAGATCGGGTAAAAGCAGAGATCACTCGTGTTCTCGGCGCCTGCTTATTAGCCGATTCGAGGATCAATGATTGAGCCACTCCATCGTGATGTTGGCTGTATGTGGAGTTGCCCCTTCTTGTTGGAAACATTACACATCTTGATTCACACCATGACATGTTTCAATTGCCCCTCACCCCCAGAACTTGTTCAGCAGATCAATGTAACGCTCCTTTGTGACAGCGATTGTTTCCTTGTTTGTATTTTCAAATCAAAACGGTCCGATTATTCCATGTTTTGGGATATCCACCCAGGCTGTGCATTTCAGAGTCCAAGGGCCTCTGAAGTACCTAGTCTGGGGATTCTGCGCCCCAGTACCCACCGTTATTGCTATTGACATGTCCACAAAGCCAGAAGTGTACTTCTTCACTAAACCAAACATCATCGAGGTAGTCAGGATCCTCTTCAATCTTGTTCTCAAACCACCGGCACATCACTAAACGTTTTTCCATGTCAGCTGATGTGAGTTTAAGCTTGATTTGGTTTCTGTATGAAAACAGCTGAAGATCCCTCTTTAAGATTCTTTGCAACGATGCGGGTGAAAGACCAAGTTCTTAGGAACGTCTTCGGAGGAACTTTTTCGGACTCCTTCCGACAGAATCTCTCACCGCATCCACATTGTCAAGACGTTTTGCAGTCAACTTCCTGCTAGATCTGGGAGTTTCTGCCTTCTTGTTGAGGTCGTTTACTGACTCCATGGCTTGAAATTTGTGTACCCAATGATAAATTTAGATTTTCTGGGGATAATTGATAAAGTTAAACTTCATGTGAAATTTTGCTTGCACAGTTTTGAATGATGTTGTCTCCAAATAAGTGGTGATGCAAAATATTTTTCCTCTCTTCCCCAAGGCATTGTGATTGAGAATTAATAGTTGTTTTTGTGGGTTGAGTGTTCGTTAATGGCCCCGGAGACCGGGTTTCAATCCCATGTCGAATCATACCAAAGACTCAAAAATGGTACTTGGTGACTATTTTCTTAACACTCAGCTTTACAAGGAACGTATCATGGGTAAAGTCGAGCAATCCAGAGAAAGGAGTAGTGCCCTCCCCTACACTTCGGTGTAGTAGTTAATGAAAAGGGAGCTTTCGGGTCGCCCTCGACTACAGTTGCCACATTTACTTTATAGTATACTATTTTCAAATCTGAAATAAAAAGAACACAACATTATTATTAGAAGAGTTATTAGCAGTCACATGCGTCGCATGTATATTGAAACACCCTGTGTGTGTGTGTGTGTGTGTGTGTGTGTGTGTGTGTGTGTGTGTGTGTGTGTGTATAAAAGGAAATACATGGAAAAGATCCAAGATAAAGCTCTAACTGCATTAGCGTAGATCTGGCAATCCCATAAAGCAACAACAATCTGACAAAGTCTGGTGGTATCGTGAGATACTGCTGGGACGCTCTAGGCTAGTGGTAATGATGCTTCGGCCCCGAAACCATGCCTGAACCCAGAGTCATCATCTGATGAAGCAATGCTGTTGTATAAACATCAGTCATTGTATAATACCTACTATATATATAATCTCATTATGTAACGATAACCCAGCAAAAAGGCACATCATAGCGATATTTTATTTGAGAAATACTCTTAAAATGTTCTCATTTGCAGGATAAAGCAATTTCCAGTCCAATTTGCAACTGTGATAATTTTTCACCGAACATTTATTTATTTATTAATCATCTCGGTAGAACAAAGATAATCGTGATATGCTAATTAATCGTTCCATCCTTTCTAAATAGAAGCATCAGTATCATTACGGACCGTCAATCACGAAAACAACCTATAAATCTTGTATTATGAGGCATTGTGTGTATGTGCACGCAAGAGCAGCTCACAATATGGATGAATAAATACATATACATCTGCTGGTTTGTTTTCTATTCACAAGCCCCAACGTTGTTTGCTAACATTACTGTCGACATATCAGACGTATATTTTTTCCTCTCCCATTTCATTGTTAGTTAAACATATTTACCTCCCTTTTGCAGCTCCGCACCCACTCTCCAATGTCGTCTTAATTTGTTTGTAAGAAAAACCTGATGTTCTACTGTGTCAGGGTAGAGATGCCATTCCTATCTAGATAAATACAACCGGTTTACATGAGTTGTGGATAGTCGATATTTAAAAGACTTTGGCACCTTCTGAATAACAAGTTCGTAGTAATGCTGTCTCGTGTGTTGGTCATCTTAAACCTTTTTATTAGAGCGAGTCAAAAGTTTTGCAATATTTTGGTAGCTTCAGATGTTTTTGCCGAGGTTGTGAATGTGACGAAACACACTGGACTATGAGATGCCGAGCTCGCCTGATACTCTCCGAGTGCTACTCACCAGATTTGATGCTATGGCTTGGAGTACGGCCTCGGAATCCACGGTGTGATCCATTGCACTTTTACTTTTCGAATAACTAATTTTTTCACTTGCTTCCACGGCGTTATGGTCCAGCCGCATTATATTACGTTGCACGATGTTCATGTGTAACTTTAAAATTATCATATTTACCACCCCCACCCCCGCTCGGGCAGGATATGACACCAGGTCAATTTTTAAGCGGAGTTCAACAGGTTTCAATTCAGAGTTTTCCTTCTCCTAGACTAGTTGCCTCACCAAGACTGAAGAATCTAGTCTGCCCTACTATTTACCCATGGCTGGAGGGAGAATAATTGGATTCATATCTTTCCCAAGGGTATTAGTGCTATGTGAAATGCAATCAGTCTCGTCCAGGATTTGAACTCGTGTCGCCGTGTCCAATTCATACGACGATAACCATTACACCACAGGCACCTCTAACTTTAAAATTATACACGGAATGAAGCAATGCACAACGTGTCAGCGGACCTACTACAACTTGATTTCTGGCCCACTCGGCTGGGGAGGACTGTAGAATAACCCGACAGCACCTCTGCAGAAAGGTAAGACCTCTTGCCCTAACGAGTGTGCTGGTTATGACACTAAACAATCTGATGGTGAAGTTCCAGTAATGCTGTAGCTTTGGGGAATGTAGAGTACCCACCCCTTCATTGCTATTGCTCTCAGGTCCACTCTGACCTGGAGTGTTAGCACTTGATAGGGTCCTATCTATGGGTCAAATAGAACTAAACTATAATTACGCTAAACTGAATTGTTTAAAATAGAACTGTTTATTTTTATAAAGTGGATTTGGTATTAAATAACCCATAATGGTTGATGTGCCATAAAACCAAACTAAAACGAATCCTATACATCTAATATGTATGTATAAAGCAGATTTGGCATTACATAACCTGCAGTTGTTGATATGCCATGAAAGTCAACCAAACTAAATCGTATATATTTAATATATATGTATAAAAAGGATTTGGCATTAAATAACCTACAATGGTTGATATGCCATAAAACCCAACCAAAACAAATCCTATATATTTAAGATATATGTATGAAGAGGATTTGGCATTAAATAACCTACAATAGTTGATATGCCATAAAACACAACCCAACCAAATCCTATATATTTAATATATATGTATAAAAAGGATTTGGCATTAAATAACCTACAATGGTTGATATGCCCTCAAACCAAACCAAACCCTTCTAGATCTGCTTCGGTCTCGTGATTTACGCGCCACAAACTCTCATATACCAAAATATTGCCGAACCTTTAACTCACCTTTGTATTATAATCTCATTGGTTTATATATCTTTTATTTTCCGGATTCTTGTACATCTATATCGTGGGTCCCCTCAGGGTTGATTGGACTATCCAAGAATTCAATAAATACCTGGGTGTCGGGAAGAAATAGATAAATGTGGTGGGGATCAAAATCTATAATGAAGAAAAAAGTCTGATTACATAAGTCCGTGTCCATTACTCCTAAGTCCACTCGAACCCAAATTGGTCGTATCGGCTAGGGTCCTATCTATGGATCAAATAAAAGCGGTTATTCATATTCGACAGGAATGTGTGCAAAAAAAACCCCCTTCAGAAACAACTACAAAAAAAAATGTTAATATGAAAGTACAATGAAAGCGATTTTCTAACTTCTATGTATAAAATAATCCTAGACAGGTTGACGTGTCGTTAAAATCAATTTAGCTATGTCAAAATTGCATTCTTATATAATTACAAAGCTTGTACTGAAATAACATTGGGAGATTATCTTTCGGTTAGGCTAGGTGTAAGGCTTCTTAATGCATGGTTTAAAAGTGGTCAATATCTATCCTGAGGGTCGATGAATCCTTCCGAGTCAGAACGAGGTCGATAAACGTGGTTGGATTCTGAATCTGAACATTTAGGGGCTAGTTAGCTGATATTTAGAAATGAAAATACTGATTACTCTTGTCATGTGAGAGTAAACAGATGCTTCACACGTATTTCTTTATATTTAAAGAAATTGATTTATCGTACTGTAACGAGGATGCGTTTGTGCTGTAACGGTTATCATCGTCTTAAATGGACTTAGTGACTCAAGTTTAAATTTGACCCAGTCGGTTGGGGTTGTAAAATACACCGTATTCATATCTGTAGAAGTGTAAGACACCCCCCCCCAACCTAACGAGTGTCCTGGATATGGCACTAAACAATCTGATGGTGGGGCTCCAGTAATGCTGGAGCTTTGGGGAACGAGGAGTACTCTTTCATTGCCATCACTCTCAGGTCCACTTTGACCTAGAATGGTAACACGTGATAGGTTCCTATCTATGGGTCAAATACATATTTACCAACCTCTCCGCTCGGGCAGGATATGACACAAGGTCAATTTTTAAGCGGAGTTTAACAGGTTTGAATTCAGAGTATTCCTTCTCCTAGACTAGTTGCATCACCAAGGCTGAAGAATCCAGTCTGTCCTACTATATCTATGGGTCAAATAGAACTAAACTGTGTAATTACGCTAAACTGAATAGTTTGAAATAGAACTGTTTTTTTTTACATTTAAACTGCGTCCTTATGCGAAACTGAATTGTTTGAAATTGAACTTTGTGTACTAAAAGGAATTATTTGAAATAGCTTTGATTTTTTTTTAAATTTTGAAACTGTGTACTTAGGCTGAACTGAATTGTTTGAAATAGAACAGTTTTTTTATATTTAACTGTGTGTAAACAAAAAACTATACTTATACTAAACTGAATTGTTTGAAATAGAAATGATTATATGTATAAAAATGGATTTGGCATTAAAAACCTACAATGGTTGATGTACCATAGAACCGAACCAAAAGGATCTCTAAACATGTTAGGTGGGGGAGGGGTCGGCAGATTTTAATAGAATATAAAATAGGAAGGGAAGAATTTCGCGATGGGAGATGAAAGTTTGTTTTTTTTATCATTAAGGGTTTTCGGACTATTGTCTTCATCTTTATTGTTATTTCCACGATGTTTCGGCTGATATGTCCTCCGGCTTTCTTCAGGTGTTTGTCGAACTCGGGAACCTACATGGAACTTCGAACTACGTCCTTTATTGAATCCACAGGGTTCGCCTGTTCTGATTCTGTTAGCCACAACCGGGTACAAGTTTTAAGTATTCCTGTAATTGTTACTCACCTGTAGTCAGGATTGAACCCAGGTCACCCTGACCACTAGCGAACACTCTACTCACTGGGAAAAATATGAATCCAACTATTATCCTCTTTCCAGCTATGGATAAATAGTAGGGAAGACTATGCTTTTTAACCTTGGTATGGAAACCAGTCTAGGAGAAGAAAAACTTTGTATTCAAACCTGTTAAACCCCGCTTAATAAATTGACTCATTCTGCTCGTGCGGAGGGGTTGGGTAAATATACACATACACGACACTTGTCCCTACTTTCCCATAGATATTCTCGTACATGCACATGCAAATATGCACTTATTGATATGTGCACCTAGTATTGACACAACCACTGCTTAGAATTGCCCAGTCAGCTGGGGCTGTAGAATACACTGATTGCACCTCTGCAGAGGGGTAAAACCCTCCCAAACGAGTGTCCTGGATATGACACTAAACAATCTGATGGTGAGGTTCCAGCAGTGCTGGAGCTTTGGGGAATGTGGAGTACCCCTCCATTGCCATCGCTCCTTGATCCATTCTGGCCCGGAGTGGTAGCACCTGATAAGGGTCCTATTTATGGGTTAAATAGAACTAACAGCATACTTATGCTAAACTGAATTGTTTGAGTAAACTGAATAGCTTGAAATGGAAATGTTTTTGACAATTAAACCGTAGTTACATTTAAACTGCGTGCTTATGCTTAACTGAATTATTTGAAGTAGAACTGTTTTTCGACATTAAAACATTAAAACTGTATTTACACTTAACTGAATTGTTACATATAACTGCTTGAATAGTTTGAAATGGAAATGTTTTTGACAATTAAACTGTGTACTTATGCTAAAGTGAATTGTTTTAAATAGAACAGATTATTTACATAAAAATGGATTTGGCGTTAAATAACCTACAAAGGTTGATATGCCATAAAACCCAACAAACCAAACCAAACTGCTTACAAGAAACTGCGTTTTATTTTATGGGATAGGTCTGAAACAATACTACTCTATGGATGCACCACATAGACACTGACCGAGTGTGTGGAGAAAAAGCTTGACGGCAATTGCACAAGAATGCTACGGGCTGTATTGAACAAACCCTGGAGGCAGCATCCCACAAAACAGCAGCTGTACGGCCACCTACCACCCATTTCGAAAACCATCCAAATTAGACGAACAAGACGTGTGGGACACTGCTGGAGAAGTAAGGACGGGCTCATAAGCGATGTACTCCTGTGGACCCCTTCGCGTGGGCGAGCAGATGTAGGACGACCAGCTAGAACCTATCTACAAGTAGTCTGGAAGACCTGCCGGGAGCGATGGACGATAGGGACGAATGGCCGGAGAGGGTCAAGGAAATCCATGCTAGCTACACGTCATGATGTGCACCTAGGGGTAGAAGAGCTTATAGTATCACACTAGATTGATTGCTCTACCAAGGCTAGAGAGCCCCGTCTTCTCTACTATTTTCTCCATAGGATGAGAAAAGATGGATACACTCGAGGTGTAATATTTATTGTCATAGGAAATGGATACGGTGACCCGAGTTCAAACCTGGATGAGGCTGTTTGTGTTTCACATAATACTAATACCCTTGGGGAAAATATGAATTCAACAATTCTCCTTCTAGTTACGGATAAATAGTAGGGCAGACTGAGTACTCTAACCTTGGTATAGCAACCAGTCTAGGAGAAGGAAAACTCTGAATTAAAACCTGTTAAACTCCACTTAAAAATTTGACCTTGTGTCACATCCTGCTCGAGTGGAGGGGTTGGGTAAATATATACCCTTCTAGCCATAGTTGACTGACAAATAAAATGGGATAATCGTGAAGTCTCATACGTCCCACTTCATAGGTTGTTTAATGACAAAGCCATCCTTGCCGCCATACTATTTAACCCATGTCTACGAGGTATAAGGCGGCCCATATCTTTCGCAAGAGTAATTATCCGAAAGTGAACCTAATAACGTGAGAGGGGTTCGAACTCCCAATCAAGTAATTTAACCATTGCTCCACGGTGACTCTTTATATATATATATATATATATATATATATATATATATATATATATATCCTCCCAAAGGCTCCTTCTTCAATAGCTACGACACTGAGAGGTAAGGGAGGGCGCTATTCCTTTTCCTGGATTGCTCCACTTTACCCTTGAATCGTACCTTATAATGCTGTGTGTTAATCAAGGCGGCATCAAGTACCATTTTTATCAGTCTTTGCTATGACTTAACCTGGGATTGAACCCTAATCTCTTGGATCATTGGCGAACACCCTACCCAATAGGGCAATATACCCTCTTTTATTTAGAGTGATTATTTGAAAGATTAAATTGGGAGTCTCTTGGAATAAAACTAATTTCAAGTCTCTTTTGAACCTTATGGACTCTCACTAGAAAAATTCTTTACGTTTGTTGTGAACTTTATAATACGTGATTAATACCCATTGTGCTAGCGGAAACACGGACGATTTCAGTGTGACTTGATGTAAGTCATGAGACATGGATGTGTTATATGCTAGAATTTTTTTTTTAATGAAATCTGTAAATGGTGGGGGCGTTGAATTGTACAAGTCCTTCATCGAGCCGGTCCACTTTTCAGAGAAGCAGATGTCGACACGTTTTGAATTTTTTAAATATATATATATATGTATATATATATATGATATTTTTAAATATTTATTAACATGTGAAAAACGATAATCAAGTAAGACTTACACCACCCTACCTCACCCTGTTTTGACATTATAACGAATCTGATTTTCATTTTTAGCGCGTTTTTTTTTCTGGCACAAAGCGCTCGATACATAATGCCAGATTGGTAACGGTGATTGACTTGCACAAACACTTATCTCCCCTTTTTTTTATTGGCTTATTTATTTTTTAAATAATCTTTGTTTTACTTCATACTTAACATTTCTTTTCATAAAGATAGGGGTGAGTTACCTTGGCTAAACTGCTGGACTGCAGCCTCTAAGTAAACGAGTTTGAAGTCCATTCACTCTATTACGTTCACTATTGGACTAATGCTCTTGGGAATGGCATGAACCCCTTCATCCCCCTCTCAGCTATGGGTTAAAAGGTATCACTGCTGTTCTACAAGGATAGTTTTTGCATTAAATAACCCGCAAAGGTTGATATGCCATTAAACAAAGAAACAGAAGAAATCAAATCGTTTCATAAAACTGTTTTTAATGTACTTGGACGTTCCTTTTCTTCCTCTAACTTCTCCTCTTTTCCTGGTATAATACCCCCCCCCAAAAAAACATCCCCACTCCTGAAAAAATATAAAACACTCTCGCCCCCCAAAGAAAAAACAAAAATTCCCCCCAAAAAATTCTCCCAAAGAAAAAAATAACTATCCCCCCAAAAAACACCCCCTCCAAAAAGCAAAAACATCCCCCCACAAGAAACAACAACAACAGAAAAGCCAAACAAAAACCCAAACACATTTGTTAATGTAATTTGAAAAAAAAATTATTTTGAATTCATTTTTAACACTAAGCGATTTTCTTTCACAAAAATTTCGAGTATATACTCACGTTCTTCGTTTTCTTTGCCCTTTTCCTCTTCTTCATCCTTTTTTTTCTTTCCTAGTTTGTTTTTCTTATGCCTGTATACTGTCTGATACTGTCATTTTCTTTTTATTAAAAAATATTAAAGCAAACAATGAAAATACTGTTCTCACACACACATATATGGATCTGAATCCGACAGTATGAAGAAAGTAGAAAAACAGAAAAATGCAAATAAGATGAATTTATTGTGATGTAAAGTCAACGTTAAACGTTTCGGTTTTAATAACCTTCATCAGGACTTTGATATCATGAGAATTGTTCACACAGCGATGGATGCTTGTTGAGATAACAGGAGCACACACACACACACACACACACACACACACACACACACACATATATATATATATATATATATATATATATATATATATATAATTTACCCCCGCATGAACCAATACAAGATCTATTATTTAGCAGAGTTTAATAGGCTTGAGTTTGGTTTTCCTTCTCCCAAACCAGTTGCTATTTTCTGGTTAAAGAGCCCAGTCTGACCTACTATTTCCTCATAGCTAGAGGGAGAATATTTGGATTTATATTTCCCAATAGTATTAGTTCTATATAAAATGCAAGCTGGTTTAACCTGGATTTGAACTCTGGTCGCCGTGTCTATTTCTTACAACAATAAACATTACACAATAGTTGTGTCCACATTGTTCGCGTGTGTAATATATATGACATTTGCAGACAGACTGTTTCGTTGTATCACAACTCTTCAGTGTAGCTAGACATGCGAGATTCTCGAAGCTGGGATCGGAGATTCTACCGTCCGGCCACGGGGAAACTCAGCGTAAGGGAAGGGATTTTAACAGATGGAGATCACTTTTGTTTTGTTTCCATATATCCGTTAAACGGCTACCGAGAGTTCAGTTCAGTCCATTGTGAGAGCTTTGCATTATGTGGGTGGCAACCATTGATTTCTTTGGTAGAGAACTCAATCCACCCAGGGGTGCGATGGGGAAGCATATATAAATTTACATAAATTTTATATATATATATATATATATATATATATATATATTGAACGGATGTATGTAAACGATAGTAATTGTGATTCATAACCGTTTAAAATTTACTTCGCAGCTAATATCTCCTCGTGGCTGAATGGTTAGAAGCTTTGATTTGGCGTTTGAGTCAACCGGGTTTCGATCCCAGCTGTGGGAAGATACTGTCTAGCCACACTGATGAGTTCTGATAGAACGAAACAGATCTGTCTGTGGATGACTATATATATATATATATATATATATATATATAATCTCCTTTATGTGAATTTAAAAAAATCAATAACGAAGATGAAATGTTAAAGATAATAAAAATCATTTACTGGTTTCTAGTTGTAAATGTCTTGACGTTTCTTTGTCTGTTTTCTTGTTGACCCTAGTGCGTAAATCGTTTTTCAACAGAGTAACCAAAAATACAACCTCATATTGCTAACTCATTTAAAGACATCTTTATCAGAAGTAGTACCATGAGGAGTGGAGGAATTAAATAGATTGCTTCTAGCAAATACGTGGCTCGTCTAAAACATTATCTGCAACCTGATAACGAACGTGTTACTAACCCACGTTCAGATGAAGTAGTCATTTTTATTTTCCTATCAAAAATATCTTTTCTGGTTCACATCTTGTTTGGAGGTTTGACATGACTGCAATCCCTGCAATCAAAATAGACGGTTCTTGTGTTCTTAAAGAATCTTCGAGACAGTTAAAGATTTTTAGGTTATTTTAAAAATCTTAATTTAATACTCAGGTCATATGTTGCATATCTGCAACAGTGAATGATATGCGTTTTGTACACCTACATGGAGCCGCTCTTAGGAAGTGGACTTGGTTATTAGAGATTGAATTTCACATATGGGAAAAGTGTGAATCTAACTATTCTCTCTACAGCTAGTAGAGCAGGCTAGGCTCTTTAACCTTGGTATGGCGACCGGTCTAGAAGAAGGAAAACTCGTGACTCCTCGGCCGACTATATCCTTGCGAGTCTTATTGCATGTGCAACAGATGAATTCGCTGTCTTTTCACTTGAAATTGATCGCGTACATAATGATTAGTCAAACCTACACGAGTGAGTTCGAGTCTCATTGGGTGCCGTCATTCATGAAGCCCTGTGCCACATCTAAGCAGAAAGCTTAGTAAATTACTTTGGGCACCTCTTGTTGTGTAATGGTTTCGCAAGCTAGACTAGGAAACCTACAAAAGTGAGTTCGAGTCTCAATGGGTGCCCCATTCATTCGGCCTGGTGCCATATCAAAGCAAAGAGCTTTGTAAAATAAGGCACCTCTGGTGGAGTAATGGTTAGCAAGCTAGACTAGCAAACCTTCATGAGTGAGTTCGAGTCTCATTGGGTGCCTCTATTCATACGGCCTTGTGCCACATTTAAGCCAAAAGTTTAGTAAATCACTTTGGGCACCTCTGGTGGTGTAATGGTTAACAAGCTAGACTAGCAAACCTACACGAGTAAGTACGTCTCACTGGGTGCCTCCATTCATACGGCCTTGTGCCACATCTAAGCCAAAAGCTTAGTAAATTACTTTACGTGCTTCTGGTGGTGTAATGGTTCACAAGCTAGACTAGCAAACCTTCATGAATGAGTTCGAGTCTCACTGGGTGCCTCCATTTATACAGCCTTGTGCCACATCTAAGCCAAAAGCTTAGTAAATTATTTTACATGACTCTGGTGGTGAAATGGTTAACAAGCTAGACTAGCAAAGCTTCATGAGTGAGTTTGAGTCTTACTGGGTGCCTCCATTCATACGGCCTTGTAGCACATCTAATCAAAAAGCTTGGTAAATTTATACTTTGTCACACAATTGACAAGAGTTACCTATTGCTTGCTCTCTTTCTTTGCCGCTCTCTTTTCTCTCTGTTTTTTGCCCTCCTACTTTCCTGTTCCTCTTCTTAACCCAGTTGGCTGGGGCTGTAGAAAATGCTGACTGCATCTCTGCTGAGTGGTAAAATCTTCATACAAGAGTCTTGGATATGTGGAATATCCCTTCATTGCCATTACTCCCAGATCCACTCTGACCCAGAGTAGTATTCGGGTCTCATCTACGCGTCAAATAGAACTGTTTGATCATTTACTATACTTGAAACCATTTAACTGTGTGCAAATGATTAGATAAAATTATTAGTATTTGATTGTAATACTTGAAACCTTTAGCTGTGGCAAATAGAACTATTAGTGTTTGACAGCGATACTTAAAACTATTTATCTGTGTGCAAACAAGCTTTGGCTCATTTAAAAATATCACCAAGAAAATTTTTGTTTTCAAATTATATATATACATAAGATTTGGAATTAAATAACCATCAAGGGTTTGTATGCCATTGAACTCAACCAATCATTCTCTTTGTTCCTTTCTCTCTTTTCACTTTTTCTTTCTCTCTCCATTCCTTGATCTCCTTTTTTCTTTCTCTCTCCATTCCTTGCTCTCCTTTTTCTTTCTCTCTCCATTCCTCGCTCTCCTTTTTTCTTTCTCTCTCCATTCTTCGCTCTCCTTTTTTCTTTCTCTCTCCTTTTTTCTTTTTCTCTCCATTCTTCACTCTCCTTTTTTCTTTCTCTCTCCATTCCTTGCTCTCCTTTTTTCTTTCTCTTTCCATTCCTTGCTCTCCTTTTTCTTTCTCTTTCCATTCCTTGCTCTCCTTTTTTCTTTCTCTTTCCATTCCTCGCTCTCCTTTTTTCTTTCTCTTTCCATTCCTCGCTCTCCTTTTTTCTTTCTCTTTCCATTCCTTGCTCTCCTTTTTGCTTTCTCTTTCCATTCCTTGCTCTCCTTTTTTCTTTCTCTTTCCATTCCTTGCTCTCCTTTTTTCTTTCTCTTTCCATTCCTCGCTCTCCTTTTTTCTTTCTCTTTCCATTCCTCGCTCTCCTTTTTTCTTTCTCTCTTAGCTTTTTTTTTTTCTTTCTCTGTTTATGCATAACTATCGTTTTTCTTTCTCTCTTTATTTGGTACTCTCCTTTTTTCTTTCTTTCTTTATTCCTTGCTCTCTTTATTTTTTTCTTTCTCTCTATTTCTTGTTTTCTTTTTACTTTACTTTCTCTTTTGCTCCACCTCCTCTTGCTTTTCTTCACCTTCACTTTGTTGGTTTTAATTATATTAAAAGGATATTCTTTCTCCTCTCGATGTTCCACCAATTTCCAAATATTAAAGAAAAATGACTTCAAATGCTCTTTATATATTAATGTAAAGTTTTATCCCCCACTCCCATGGCAACTTGTAAAGTCTTAACAAATGACCTCCCCCCCCAGACACTCCAAGTAATTAACCTTTTACAAATATGACCAAAAATCATTTTGTTTTGTTTTAAATCAATGTGATCAATAAGAGTTTTTCTATTTTTTTTCTTTGCAGGTAAGTGTGTCTTTTTCTTTTTTAATCAAAGAAAAAGAATAAAAAACTGATCAGCTGCTGACCTGAGCCATAAGTATTTAATTTTTCTCTTTTAGTCTTGTCATAGATGTTTATTGTATTAAAAATGTATTTTAAAAAAACCCTATAAATATAGGTTGTGCTTGAAAGAGTGAGACTAATTTCCTTAAGATATGCCAGTAATAATATATTTTTTGTGAACTGATCATTTAACTTGTGAATACACCTGGCAGCTACACTCTGTTATGGCCATTTAAATTGTGATTGAGTTGTCTTTATATAACCTGCTAGTAAATATAGTAGTGTATTTACCCACTGCTTGAAAGGCAAGTTGAATTTAATGCAGAGAACCTCCTGCATGGGGATTGTGATAAAACTAGCTCGGGTGCATGAATATTGTTCTTGAGGCAACTGAGATATTAAAAAAAATATCCAGACCGTTACTACCTTTTTGACCAATGAGGTAGGTATTTTGTGGGATCACAGATAATGGACTGGGAGTTAGTTGTGGCAAGTAATAAACACTTTTTGTCTGTCAAAATTTGTGCTAGCAGTTCCAGACTTTGTTTTTGTCTTCACATTGGACTATTTAAAAAATTATTTGATGATTTGATAGCTGTGAATAAATTATGCAAATCTTTTTAATAATCTTAAGTTATATAATATAAGTTATATCATATTGTAATCTGTCCTGTGTAAGGAGTGTCCTGGATATGACACAAAACTGTATCTAATGGTGAGACTATGGTAGTACTCCTTCATTGCTATTACTCTTAATCGTGTTCTGATAATGACACTAAACTGCATCTGATGGTGAGACTCCAGTTCCACTTGTATAGTGAGGCTTCTGTTCTACACTGACATAGTGTGTATTTTACTAACCCGTCCACACAAGCAGGATGTAAGACAAGGTCCATCTTTTTATGCTGAAATAATAAAAAAAAAAAAGGTAAGTAAAGTTGGCTACCATAGTCAAGAGTAAGCCGAAGGCTCTCTTTTCAATAGCTACAACATCGTGGTGTAGGGGAGAGCACTACTCCTTTCCTTCTGAGTTTTACTGGTTTAAATTCATAGTTTTCCTTCTCATAGACTGGTT
>OY757947.1:38481104-38508604 GCA_963585895.1 Sepioteuthis lessoniana | reverse complement strand
CAGTACCACTAATGTTCTTCTACAATCATGGTTTTGGTATTAAATAACCCACGGAGGTTGATATGACATCTAACCAAAAAACTAACGGCATGGTAAATTGTAATTGCGAATTCCTCTTCGTGTAACTGTTCGCAACGTCGTCTTTGACATTCTCTTATGAATGTTACAGCTTGGTTTCCTCTGTGTTAGGCTTGCATTTTAGGAAAACAAAAACATAGCGAAAATATTTCTATTTCTTTAAGTGATAAATGTTGATTTTCGTATTACTTCTGTACCAGCTCGTTGGTGAGTTTGTGGCAAGTCTTTCGTCGTGCAGTCTTTCCCGCCTCACCGGCTAGCTGATGTCTCTGCCACCCTTAATGTTGTGATTGTTCCCAAAAGGATATTTATTGGCCTCTGGGGTCGGGTCGAAACCGTACAAGTTAGAGGTCAGCCTCACAAAAAACGCAAAAACTGATTCCGAAAATACATTTGACGTTTCTTTTTCTTTTCAAGTTTATCTTAGTCTCTAGGGATGTACCACTTCAGTTTGCAATTTGGACTTGGGTGATAGTTATCATCATCATCATCACGTCATGCTGGTAGCACGGATATCCCTGACCCTCTCTCGCCACTTTTTCCTATCGTTCATCGCTTCTGCCAGGTCTTCTGGACTACATCCCGTATCCTCACATAGTTGCTGAATGTATGTTCGTGCTAGTCGTCCTGCTTTTGCTCGGCCATGTGTGGGGGTCCATAAGAGTACATCACTTCAGCTATCTCTGCTACTTTTTTTGGGGGGGGGCTTGTGCCAACCTTAAATTTGTTCAATTTTACTGATTGTATTATTAATTTTTTTTTTTTTTTTAAATAAAAGCTATTTCTGCTGTTTATGTCCTTCTTGTGACACCCCCATAGAGGACGAGCTCGCCTACCGCAGGTACAATCACCACTTCAGTTCATTTTCCTACTTTCCGATTGCTTTCATGTCTTGGGTATGACACTAAACTGCACCTGATGGTGAGGCTCCAGTCCTGAAGCTTGGAAGAATATGGAGTACCCCTTCATTACCATTACTCCCAGATCCACTTTAACCCAGAGTGGTAGCACTTGTAAGGGTCTTGTCTATGGGTCAAATAAAACTAGTGTCCTCGGTATGACACTAAACAGCATCGGATGATGAGGCTACAGTCCTGAAGCTTTGGGGAATATGGAGTACCCCTTCATTACCATTACTTCCAAGAACACTCTGACTTTGATTTGTTGTACATGTTTGAGGCTTATCTATGGGTCAAATAGAATAGAACTGTTCGATCATTTATGAAGGATTAATATTTGAAACTATACAGCTGTTTGCAAATTATTAATATCACCAAGGAATACTTGATAAACAGATTTACTAATTTCAAATCAGAGTTCCCACGGCTAACGTGCTGGACTGCGACATCATCTTTCACAAGTTCAAACCCCAGTTGCACCATTATGTTTACTTTCAGTTTTATACCGTTGGGGAAATGTATGAATTCGCTTACCCTTCTTTTAGCTATGGGCTAAATATTACCAAAACTGTCCTTTGACAAAGATGGTTTTTGCATGAAATAGCTCACAAAGGTTGATATGCCATTAAACAAAGAAAACAAGCCAAACCTAATGTTAAAAAGCAATACTTGAAATCATTTAACCGTGTGCAAACAAATGATTACTATTAAATAGAATTATCAGGGTTAGATATGAATACTTGAAACCTTTTAACTGTGTGCAAACAAATGATTAATATCAAATAGAATTAATAGGGTTAGATATGAATACTTGAAACCTTTTCACTGTGTGCAAACAAATGATTAATATCAAATAGAATTAATAGGGTTAGATATGAATACTTGAAACCTTTTAACTGTATGCAAACAAATGATTGATATTAAATAGAATTAATAGGGTTAGATATGAATACTTGAAACCTTTTAACTGTGTGCAAACAAATGATTAATATTAAATAGAATTATTTGGGTTAGATAGGAATACTTGAAACCATTTATCTGTGTGCAAACAAATGAGCTGTAACCACTTGTTTGAAATTAAAATACAAACTACTCACTTAAAAGTTATATAATTTTTAATAATAATTTTATATATATATATATATATATATATATATATATATATATATATATATATATATAAAGAACAGGACTTGCCATTAAATAACCCACAATGGTTATGTTATAAAACTCCAGCCAACCAGCCTGATTGCTTGAATAAATGTGGCCTTGCTTCCAGAAAAGAAGCTCCCCTCCCCCAAAAAAACACTTCTTTTTATCTTATGAGAGATCTTGTGGATCTCTCATAAGTAAAGTACTTTTCTTTCTTGTGACTTCAGACTCTCTGTCACAATTGTGGGTGTTGCGATTATCATCTTCTAACTAATTCCAATTTGCGAAGTCTAACATCTTTCCCCAGATCCTCTTCGATGATCTTGAAGAGAAAAATGAATGGCAAGTGTATTCTCGGAATTTCTTTTTGCTTCTTTTTATTCTTTGTGTAGCTGACTAGCAATTTGTATGTTTTCAATTAAAACCTGCAACCGACTAATCTTTACTTAACAAGAAAACCAGGCAAAATTTAGAAGCATTCAAGCTAGAATTTTTCATTTTAGATTATTTGGAATATGAGACATGGTAAGAACAAAAGACCAAAAAAAAAAAAAAAAAATGAGAAGCAAAAAAAACCCAAACAAACTTGGTTTCAAATATTCTTCTTAAACACTAATAATCTACTAGCAATTACAGTTTTAAGTGATTATTGATACAAATAATTTGCTTGAAATATATGGTATTAAGTATTCCTATTTAATACAAATAAAGTTAGCGACCTTAGTCAAGGGTGACCCGAAGGCTCCTTTTCAGTAGCTACTACACTGAGGTGTAGGTGACGGCGCTACTCCATTCCCTGGATTCATCCTTCCTTACCTTCTAATGCTAATGTTAAGCAAGGCGGCGTCAAGTAGGATTTTTTGAGTCTTTGGTATGACTCGACCTGGGATTGAACCCTGGTCTCCCACACCTTTGGTGAACACTCTACTCATTAGTCCAATGGCTTGCTCAGAGATGAACTCATAAGAGATGTACTCTTATGGATCCGCACACATGGCCGCGCAAAAGCAGGGCGACCAGCTCGAACGTACATTCAGCAGCTATGTGAGGATACAGGATGTTGTCCTGAAGACCTGCCTGGGGCGATGAACGATAGGGAGGAGTGGCGAGAGAGGGTCAGGGATATCCGTGCTACCAGCACGATATGATGAGGATGATTAAATACAAATAATTTGCACTGTTATAGAGGTTCTAGTATTCCTTGCATAATCATATGGCTTGTAGACACCATTGTTGGCTGATGATCAAAAATTTATATTCAACAGCTCTGTGTCGACACTGGTTGACGTCTAGATGATCTAACAGGAATGATGGAGGATAGGGATGGATAGTGAGAGTGAGTCGAAGGGATTTGTGCTGAAGTCTTGGTGTAGTTTCTTCTTGTGTTCCTGGTAATTGTCTTGTTTGCCAGCGATTTCTTTTTGGGTTAACATTATAGATTTACCCAATCTCTCCACCCGAGCAGGATGAAACACTAGGTCAATTTTTTAAGCAAGAGTTTGAATTCAGTTTTCCTTCTCCTAGACTAGTTGCCATGCCAAAATTAAAGAGCACAGTCTGCCCTACTATTTAACCATAGCTGAAGGGAGAATAGTTTGATGCCTACCTTTCCCAATGGTATTAGTTTTCCTTCTCCTAGACTGGTTGCCATGTCTAGATTAAAGAGCCCAGTCTGCCCTACTATTTGCCCATAGCTGAAGAGAAAATAGTTGGATGCATACCTTTCCCAATGGTATTAGTTTTCCTTCTCCTAGAATGGTTGCCATGCCAAGATTAAAGAGTACAGTCTGCCTTACTATTTACCCATAGCTGAAGGAAAAATAGTGGGATGCATACCTTTCCCAATGGTATTAGTGCTATGTGAAATGTAATTAGCCTTGTCCAGGAATTGAACTCGGGTCGCAGTGTCCATTTGCTATGATAATAGCCGTTACATTACGTGTGCCTGCCCGGATAAACGCTTTCTTAATTTCAACAGCTGTTTCTAATTGAATTCTGCTGGTTGTTATTTTGCCTTCTTTGAGTGTCTTTCCTTGAATGGTCATTGTGTGTGTGTGTATGTATGTGTGTTAGAGATAGTTAGCACGGTCAAGTTGTGGACCATATTTGCCATCAAAGTTGATATGTAACAAACTGTTCAATTTTTTCCTCTGATTAAACGAATTAGCCATTGCCCAGTCGGCTGGGACAGTAGAATACATCGACTATTTCTCTGCAGAAGATAAGACGCCCCCCCCCGCAATGAGTGTCCTGGATATGGCACTAAGTAATCTGATGGTGAGGTTCCTGTAATACTGGAGCTTTAGAGAATTCGGAGTAGCCCTTAATTGCCATCGCTCCCAGGTCCACTCTCACCCGAAGTGATAGAACCTGATTGGGTCCTATCTATCGGTCAAATAGAACTAAACTGTGTACTTATGCTAAATTGAACTTGTTGAAATAGAACTGTTTTTTTTTACTTTGAAACTGTACTTATGCTAAATTGAATTGTTTGAAATAGAACTGTTTTGACATTTAACTGTGTGTAAACTAAAACTATATTCATACTAAACTGAATTGTTTGAAATAGAACTGTTTATATGTATAAAATGGATTTGGCATTTAATAACCTACAATGGTGGGTGTACCATAAAACCAAACCAAACGAATTAGGAAACCAACTTTTAATAATCTTGAAGGGTAGAAAATGTACCCTCATACCCAAATGATCTCCGTGAAGGTTCTGCCAGTGCCCCACGTTGCTACTCAACCCAAAGCTTGTAAATCATTTTGTATGTGTATATTTTCAACCCAGCTACACAAAAACTGAAAAGATTCTTTTAGTTCTTAAATCTTGCATAGATTTTAAGTGAAAAGAGGAAGGGTTCTCCTTAACATCTGTATCCACTTCCCCCTTGTAAAAATATAGGTGACCTATATATATAGGTGACCTATATATATCCAGAACGAGAAAGGTGGCGATGGTTTTTAGTTCAAGGAAATTTGCCTGTAATTCACTTTGTGGATATTGCTCAAAAAATCCTTTTATACATGTCTCTAAAATCAATTCAAGAATTAGCTCCACACGTTTTTAAGTGGAGTCGGGGGTACTATGTAGAGGAGGTGGTGTCCTTGTTGTGTAGTGGCTAACGTACTGGATTGCAACCTCGTAGTAGTGAGTTCGAACTCCAGTCTTACTGTTATGTTCACTTTTGGACAAATGCCCTTGATAAAGGATATGGACCCTTTATCCCCCACCTCAGCTGTTGTTTAAATAATACCACTACCGTTCTTCTCAAAGAATGACTTTGGTATTAAATAACCCATGAAGGTTGATAGGCCATTAAACAAAAGAAACCAAACTGCAGACTGTATCCACTGTAAAGGAGTCAGATCCCCTCCAAGAATAGGGAATGCCTTGGGAATGTGGAATACTCCTTCATTGCCATTACTCCAAAGCCTTTGAGATTTGAAAAAGAAATCACTCGACTGGTGGTCGAGAGTGAGGGAAAATTGACTTGCCTCCAAGTCATTTTACTCGACAGACTCCATTTTCAGTCAATAAGTAAGTAAAGTTGGCGACTGTAGTCGAGGGCGACCGTTTTCAATAGCTACTACACCAAGGTGTAAGGGAGGGCACTTCTCCTTTCCCTGTATTGCTCCAGTTTACCCTTGATACGTATCTTATAATGCTTAGTGTTATGCAAGGAAGCATCAAGTACCATTTTTTAGTCTTTGGTATGACCTGGCATTGAACCCCCGGTCTCCCGAGCCATTGGCGAACACTTTACCCACTGAGCCGGTTTTCAGTCAGTAGTAGTTGGCGACCTTAGTCGAGGGTGACCCAACGGCTCCCTTTTTCAATAGCTACTACACTTAGGTGTAGGGGAGGGCGTTACTCCGTTCTCTGGATTGCTCCACTTTACTCTTGATACGTACCTTATAATGCTGAGTGTTAAGCAAGGCAGCATCGAGTAGGATTTTTTGAGTCTTTGGTATAACTCGATCGAAGATTGAACGTTGGTCTCCCGGATCATTGGCGAACACTACTCATTAGGCCAATGGCCTGGTTTCAGTCAATAATAGTCAATAATTTTACAAGTTCAAACATTCTCGTGATCTAGAGGAGGTAATAAATAAGCTAAGAAAATATGAATATGACTTACTTGTATAATTCATTTTTCGGTGCTTGGTTGACAGAAGTGTGCTATTTTTTCTTTCTTTCAAATGTTCGTTTTTACTTTTCCTAGGAGGGGAACGAATATAGATGTGAGACAAGGATTTTTTTTTTTACAAACGGATTTCTAAAAATCTGTGAGTGTCTTCAAACTGGACAACAGAGACATTTTGGCTCCACTGTGGAAGCATTAATTATACGGATGTTTATAATGACCGGACATCCAAGAGATAGAGAGGGGGGGGGCTGGTCATTCTAAATTCCATTTGCCAGATTTTCTTTTGATGATTGCGGTATATTTTGGGGATGCTACTCCCTTTTATTTAACTAGACATTTCAACAGTTATCAGGCGCCAGGCACAAGACCAAAGAATTCACTAATGTCATTGTAGGTCATTCTAAATAACTTGTAAATCTTCAATGGTATAACAGAAAGATGGAACGGTTTACCATCACGTTATATCTAAAGGAAAATGAATGAATCGGAACGAGATATCAAAAGGTTTTTAAGAAGGTTTAATGGCAACCGGAATAAAGGGTACCTTTATGCTGCCAGTCTCGTAGGAAGGAAGATATAGTTATCTAGTTGAGAAAGAATCTCAGCAGCTAAATGTCGGAGCGGAATATACGCCGCTATAGACATGGCAAATATTGAGTTACTGATTTTAGAACAGGAATGAATGTTCAACCATGGCCTTGTGCCACATCTAAGCAAAAAGCTTAGTAAATTTCCATAGATGTGTGGTCTTGGTTGCTGTGGGAGAGAAGTAATCACTATCTCCTTAATGTTGTCCGGTAATGAAGAAGCTGAATTGTCAGAGGCGGAATTAATTCGTCTAATTCGTATTCAACGTTGGAACCCCGGGTCTAGAAGTATAGACCCAAAGGTCCATGAATTAGACGGCTCTTCTCATGGTGGTTTGTTGCTGCTGATACAGGAGTGGACAGAAATACGTCCGTCCTGTTTAAAGGATATGAGGAAGAGATAGTTTGGCGGGCTTTCACCGAATTCGATATACCCTGGATAGTCATCCAGACGGAATTGGATTCATCATCCCCATTGCGTGAAATTATATGACGAGACCAACGATCAAAATAATTTACACGCCAAACATACGAAGTTCTTTCTGATACAATGGCGTACTTTTGCGTTATAAAAAGAATCAGTTTTTCTTTTTCTATATTTGAAGAGACATTTTCTTGCGATTTTTGATCGACCGCCGGGCGACTAGAAGAATAATTTTTATCGCCCCAAAAAGTTTTTACTCTATGCCTTATAACTAAAATATTTTGTATTAAGAATAGCTACTTGAACAAATGAACCCCCTTGTCCTCCCAGCTATGGGTTAAATAGTACCACTACTGTTCTTCTAGGAGAATAGCTTTGGCATTAAATAACCTAAAAAGAGTTGATATGCCATTAAAACGAAGAAACCAAACCAAACCAAACAAATGAGAAAGCAGTCTCTGTGGTGTAGTTGCTAAGCGACATTGCAGTCTAGCTTGTTAGCTTTGGCTTTAAACAATCCACGAAAGTTGATATGCCTCGAAACAGAAACCAAATCAATGACTATTATTACATCAAAATAATTACTTAAAACTATATAATTATCAGTATTTTTAAACTGTCTGATTAATGCATTTATTTTGTCACCGTTTTTTATGTCTCTTGTGCTCATAAATTTGTTTTTTCTTTAATCATATTTACCCAACCCCTCCGCTTGGGCAGGATAGGACACAAGGTCAATTTTTAAATGGAGTTTAACAGGTTTAAATTCAGAGTTTTCCTTCTCCTAGACTAGTTACCTCACCAAGGCTGAAGAACCTAGTCTCTCCTACTATTTACCCATAGCTGGAGGGAGAATAATTGGATTCATACCTTTCCAAAGGGTATTAGTGCTATGTGAAATGCAACCAGTCTTGTCCAGGATTTGAACTCATGTTGCCGTGTCCATTTCTTATGACAATAACCATTACACCATTTTTCTTTAATGATCATGAAGTTTGAGTGGCCACTCCAAAGAAGTTTTTTCGTTCAGATGATAGGGACGGATGGTATCACCAAATGACATGCAAAAAAAAACTCATAAAAAATAACTCAACAAAAAATTTAGATATATGTATAAATGTACATTCGCCAATGGCCCAGGAGACCTGGGTTCAATCCCAGGTCATCTCATACCAAAGACTCAAAAAATGGTACTTGATCCCTCCTTGCTTAACATTGAGTATAAGGTAAGGATCAAGGGTAAAGTGGAGCAATCCATGGAAAGGAGTGGTGCCCTCCCCTACACATTGGTGTAGTACCTATTGAAAAGGGAGCCTTCAGGTCACACTCAACTAAGGTTGCCAACTTTTATAAATGTACAATGAATGCAATTCCTTAACCACTAGGCATGAAATAATCTTTAAAGGGTTAAAATCAATCAATCAGGCTCATTTTTAATATAATTTACGATGTTTAGAATATAAGAATTTCACCATCCAATTACATTTGTGTCTTAATACAATTCATCAAATTTGTGTCCGTGCAGATTTGCAGAGCTAATACTTGACAGCTGACCATTCTATTAAAGCTAAAATGATGTTTTCTCTAGATTTTTAAAAACAATTGTCTTTGGCCCAGTTTAAGTGTCTAAAATGCTACAAGAATCTTTAATGGTAACTGCTCAATGTCTGGATCAACGAAACAAATCACAAACCTACATAAGCAGGCACAGAACATAAATAAAACTGGAATCTTTTAGATCTAATCTTGTAATATTAAATTTTCCTTGTATATTATATATAATAAACAGGAAAAAATCATTTACAGTCAAAATTTAACTATTAAGTTGAACGAAAAATATATTCTTTGAAAAATGACTAGTAATATACATTTGAGATTTCTATATATCATTCAAATTATTTCTGCCAGAAATCTGTTCATCCGTCATGTTATTAGGATTTCCATTTTTAAGGGTTTATTTTCATTCACCTGAAATAATTAATTTTTTTGTTTTTTTGTAACATGGTTATCAAAATTTATCTAGATCAACACTAAAATAATGAAAATAAAGCAAAGCTTTAAAAGTTAGTGGGTTAAAATAATTATTGGTGATTATTTGAATCAAAGTCAAGGATGAATGACTTGTTCTGAGAGAATTTTTCTCGCTGTGAAATCAACTTGAGAGAATTGCTCTTTCAGCTGAGCACGAAAAATTCACCTCTTCAGAATTGCCACTATAATTTCACTATCAATCAGCAACAAAAAATTTAGGACCACGAGACAAAAAAAAAAAAAAAGAATGCGTTAGTCAGACATTATTTAGAAATGAGTCATAACTTTAAAAATTCTAAAATGTTAGTTATTACATAAAACAAAAAACACTGAAAGACTGTTGAATCTAACATTATTTCTTATTACAATATTATTAAACAAAGACTTGGTTTTTTTTAACTCATTATTATAATTTTATGTTGACCATAGACGCGGCATATGTGTGTGTGTGTGTGTTTTCGTGTGTGTTATTTTAATCATGTTTAGTTTTGACTCATCTTTTCTTTCATTTATTAATTCTTAGTTATTTTAATTTTTTTATTCATTTCTTTTTTTACTCAGACTGTTAGTCTATGACAACAAGGTAACTGTGTTGATGAGAAATAACAAAGCAAGTTTTAACTTAGATTCAAACTTGCATTGTGTTTTTGTTAAAGTTTGCATAGTAGGACGACTGATAGTGTTAGTATAAGATAAGGATAGACGAGTATCTGAGGAGAGGACGATTTGTATATGTGTGCACAAGCTTTATTAGCTGGTAAAAAGGGATGAAGAAAATGGTGTAGGGGAATACAAATTGGGCGCCAAAATATGTGGTGTCTTTAGACAAGTCACGTGACATGCCGTCGCGTAGAAAAGAGAAAGTAGTTCGGTGATTTGTCTCACCGAACCTAGTACATACATTAAGGACTATTTCAGCTGATAATTCCGACACTTTTGTTTCTGGAGAACCTGGCTAAAGGCATTCGTGGTTACAAGGAACTCAAATCTGACTCTTTAAAATTTGTCCTTTTATTCTCTGATTACACCTTGGAATCACCATTGGTTTGGCCAGTGGAATGCATTTTCCTATTTGATTCTGTTGAAAAATTCCTGATGATTTGAACTGAAGTTAATTCTATTTCTTTTATTAAAAAACAAACAAACAAAACCTACAGTGTATATTTACCCAACCCCTTTGTCACAAGGTCAGTTTTTAAGTAGAGTACAACCCGACCATTGGCCTAATGAGTAGAGTGTTCACCAAAGGTATGGGAGACCAGGGTTCAATCCCAGGTCGAGTCATACCAAAGACTCAAATAATAGTACTTGATGCTGCCTTGCTTAACATTCAGCATTATAAGGTAAGGATCAAGTGTAAAGTTGAGCAATCCATGGAAAGGAGTGGCGCCCTCCCCTACATAACTATTGAAAAGGGACCCCTTCGGGTCGCCCCTGACTACGGTTGTCAGCTTTACTTACTTGCATTTACTTTCAGACAAAAGGTATGAAGCCTCTTATTCTCCCAGCTATGGGTTAAATAGTACCAGTGCTGTTCTTCTAGAAGGATGGCTTTGGCATTAAATAACCCACGAAGGTTGATATGCCATTAAACAAAGAAACCAAACCAAACCAAACTAAACTATCACTCTACTGAAAGTCGCCAACTTTACTTTTTACTTTCAGTTGTTTTCAAAGTTTTTCTTCCAGATTGGTTACCTTACCAAGGCTGAAGAACCTGACCTGCCCTACTATTTACCTATAGCTGGAGGAAGAAGAGATGTATTCATACCTTTCCCAAGGGCAGGATTTGAACTCTGGCCGCTAATTCCATTTCCTAAGACAATAACTGTTACCCTAATTATCACGTGTTACTCAGGGTTATTGATTTGGTTTCTTTGTTTAATGGCATATCAACCTTTGTAGTTTATTTAATGCCAAAGCCATTCTCTTTGAAGAGCAGTAGTGGTACTATTTAACCCATAGCTGGGAGGATAAGGGGGTTCATACCTTTCTCAAGGGTATTTGTCTGAAAGTGAATGTAATAGCGCAACTGGAGTGCAAACTCACTTTCTACGATTCCGCAGTCCATTGCTTTAACCATTACACCACGATGACACCCCCTCAGGGTTATTGAGAAACTTTTCTAGACTGTAAATTTTGCTATACAATTTGACAACTGTATTGGCATCAACTTAATCATAGCAGCTACCTTAGAGTTAAGGTGGTCCACTTGTTTTATAGCCTTTTAGTACACTTAATCAGACATCTTAGTGCCCTTGTCTTTAGTTTTTCACCGTGTCCATCTCTTATTGTCAGCTGCCATCTTTGTTGTTGTCAACTCATTTCGCATCTCTCTGTCTTCTCTTGTTTGTTGATGTAAATCCAATTTTCCCCCTGTCTTTGCTGGGAAGCCAAATAATACAGACATTATTTTTATGTGTAGATTTTATTTTATGACAATTATTTTATGGAGAATTGAGAGAACAGGTTGAACATGTCCGTTCCTTTCAGACCTCTACTCTCCAAGTGATTAACATATTCCTAACTTTTAAACTTTTAGAACCATTTTAGTTACCTGATTGAAACCATCCAATTAGGAAGGTGATCAGATTGACCTTGGGTTCAATAGTTTTCAATCATACTAAGTGACTCAATGTTTTTCCATTTGTTTAATAGTTGATAACTTAATTCAAATCCTACTCTATGAGTCGCATCCATCTATTATGTAACACACACCTGCTTTAAATTCAGAGTTGTTCTTAACTGGTTGCCATGAGACCTCAATCTATCCCTAATATTCTAATCATACCCGAGTGAAGAAATGGGTTTGTGCTTTTCCAAAAGGCTTTTACGTCTTTATAAAATTGCTTTAATGTTGGTTTTCTTGCTTCTGAACCTTCTGACATTGTCTAATACTCCATCCGATCAGCTATTTCTTACTGTTGTGATCTTTCAAAGAATATTCTTTTTGAGGTTGGGTGGGAAGAATCTCTGTGTCTTAAATCCATATTTTTGAGTGATTGATTTTTGGATTGCCTGTCTGGACAGAGGGCACCTGGGAGACTGGATTAGATGACAGTAAAGACCAAAAGATGAAAACAGTGGTGATTGAAGACAAGTATAAGGTCAGCCTGTGTGCTAGGTCTTTGTGTGCTTTTTGATAGATAACATTATGGAATAAATCTTTTTTCAAGTGGTAGGATCGTCTGGCTTTGGTGGATGGGGAAGAGTTGGTTGAGAAGAATCTATTGAATGGACTCGCTTTTGTTTTATTCCTGCTCGTTCGTATCACTTGACTGGCTATTGATTGAACTGGACAGCGCAGTACTTTCAAACATCTTAGGATTTATTTTTAAAATGAATTAAAAGCCAACAAATTATGACTATATTGATTAACAATCCCTCTTCATCTCAAGAACGCTCATCACTGCTCAGCTGCCATGAAGTCAGGCCTGGTTATTCTAAATATGCAAGATGAACTCGTTGACCACAACACTACACATTTCATTTCCTGCTAATGTTCTAAGGAAAGGCACAAATCCTCTACAGCTATGTGTAAAAAATAGGGTAGTCCTAGTTCTTTAGGCTTGGTAAGGCAACCAGTTTAGGAGAAGGAAAATTCTGAATTCAAATCAGCTTTACTACACTTTAAATATCAACCTATTTCACATCTTATTCATGGTGGATAGGTTGAGTAAATACAAAAAAAAAATGAACATGAGGAACTGTTTGTATTTATCTGGGGGATAATGCTCTTGAAAAAAGGCATTCATACATGAGTAAATATGAGTAAATAATAGGGCAGACTGTGTTTTTTTGCCTTGGTAAAGCGACCAGTCTAGAAGAAAAACTTTGAATTCAAATCAACTTTTTAAAAATTGACCTTGTGTTTCATAGTGTCCATGGTGCAAGGCGGAAGAAAAATATACAACAGAAAAGGTGTCCCCCCCAAATATGTTAATTAGATATGGTACAAAACCAGATGTTATAGAGGTGCATTGTAAGAATCAATCTCACTAGGATTGGTCTATTAGACTAGCTTGTTAACCATTATGACATAAGGTGCCCTCCTCTAAAAAAAAAAACAGGAAGGAGTCGCCGTGGCATTGTGGCTAATTGTGATTTTGTAGTTAGAAAGTTCTTACTCTGCTTTTGCAATTATATTCACTTTGAAACTAATCATCATCATCATATTGCTCCGCCTGCTTGGATCTCCCTGGCCCTCTTCCACCACCCTTCTCTCTCGTCCATCGCTTCTGGTAGGTCTTCAAGGCTACATCCTGTTTCGGCACAAAGCTGTTGTATATAGGTTCTAGCTCGTCATCCTACCTTTGTTCGTCCATGTGAGAGGGTCCACAGAAGCATGTCGCTTATGAGTTCATCCCTAGTTCTCCAGCAGTGTCCCGCATGTCTGGTTTGTCTAACTTGCATAGTTTTCATGATGGGTAATAAGTGGCTGTATAGCTGCTGCTTTGTAGGGTGCTGCCTCCAGGACTTGTTTAATATTGCTCGCAGCATTCTTGTGTAATTGCTGTCAAGCTTTTTCTCCATCCGTTTAGTTAGTGTCCATGTAGAGCATCCATATAGTAGTATTGACACGACTGCTGCTTGGAAAAAACTGCATTTTATTTTATCGGTCAGGTCTGACTTCTATATGACTGATAGCTATCCATACCTTAGCTAGTCACGTTTTGATGTCTGTCTTGATTGATGAGACACTGCTTCCTAGGTAGGTGAACTTGTCTACTAGTATCCGAGAACTACTGTTTAGTGTGGAGATGTCGCCTCTTTGATTAAAGTATGTGTATTCTGTCTTGTCTGCATTGACTTGCAGGCCTATGCCAACACCTGCTCATTCCAGACTATGGTAGCAGGGTTTCGGCTTGGGTGGGTGTATTTTCCAGAAGCACTATGTCATCGGCATAGTCTGCATCCATAATTGTATGTGCAGGGTATCTTCTGCTTCTTTCCTTTGTCAGCTTGAAACCATTGTCTTTTAAATCCTCTTTATCCCCCCCCCAACCCACCCAGAGTTATAGGTTAAATAGTACTACTGCTGTTCTTCTATAAGGATGGCTTTGGCATTAAACAACCCATGAAGGTTGATATGCCATAAAACAAAGAAACCTAATTCACACGTTAGAGTTGAAATTTAAAGTTGTCTCAATTCCTAAGATGAATTTTTGTCTTTTGACTAGTTTTTCTCTCATCTTATTTCTCTTGCTTCTTTAAACCAATTTGTTAAATCTTAAGTTGTCTAAATTTCTAAGATGAAGCCTTGTCATTATTAATTATTTTTAACTAGTTTTTCTCTCGTCTTATTTCTCTTCTATCTAGTTATGAGACCAAAACTTACCTGCATCATGGACCCTTCCAGCACTATATTACTAGAAGAGTCTATATTACTAGAAGAGTCCATGATGCAGGTAAGTTTCGGTCTCACAACACTTCTTTAAACCTATTACTTAAATCTTAAGTTGTTTAAATTTCTAAGATGAAGCCTTGTCATTATCAATTATTTTTGACTAGTTTTCCTGTCATCTTATTTCGCTTGCTTCTCCACACCAACTACTACTACTACTACTACTACAACTACTAGTAGTAGTAAGAAGTTGTTTGAATTTCGTATATCAAGTAATAATTTACTAAGCTTTTTGCTTAGATGGAGCACAAGGCCGTATGAATGGGGCACCCAATGAGACTCAAACTCACTCGTGAAATGTTGCTAGTTTAACTTGCTAACCATTACACTACCTGAGGCGCCCCTTAGTAATTTACTAAGGTTTTTGTTTGGATGTGGCTCAAAGCCAGATGAATGGGGCACCCAATGAGAAACGAACTCACTTGTGAAGGTTTGCTAGTCAAGCTTGTTAACCATAACACGACTGATGTACCCATTTCTTAGATAAAGTAGTGTGTCGTTATTTTTCATTTCTAACTACTGTATAAGGCGCATTATATATAAAGGTATTTGGAGAATTAAAACCGATTGTGACATATCCAAGACTTCCTCTTTTGAACTTCAGTGGTTGGTCATATCAACATGATACCCACTCATTGGATGCTCTTGAATATTTACATAAAAAAAAATCTTTTTTAAAAATTATTTAAATGGGTCTTATCATCATCATGTCGTGCCGCCAGTATGGATATCCTAGACCCTCTCTCGCCACTTCTCCCTATTATTCATAGCCTCTGGCAGGTGTTCAGGGTTACATCCTGTGTCCTCACATAGCTGCTGTATGTAAGTTCAAGCTGGTCGTCCTGCTTTTGCTTGACCATATGTGGGGGTCCATAGGAGTACATCACTTATGAGCTCATCCTTGCTTCTCCAGCAGTGTCCTGCGTGTCTGGTTCGTCTAACTTGTATAGTTTTCGTGATGGGGGGCAAGTGGCTGTATAGTTGGTGTCTTGTTGGGTGTTGTCGCCAGGACTTGTTCAATATTGCTCTCAACATTCTTGTGTAATTGCCGTCTAGTTTCTTCTCCAGCCGTTTAGTTAGCATCCATATAGCAGTATCGATACAACCGCTGCCTGGAAGAAACTGCATTTCATTTTATCAGTCAGGTCTGATTTCCATATGATCGAGAGCCTATCGATAGCTGTCCATGCTTTCGTTAGTCGTGTGTCGATGTCTTTTTCAGTTGATGAGACGCTACTTCCTAGGTAGGTGAATTTGTCTACTAGTTTCAGAGAGGCTCCGTCTAGTGTGGTAATGTTGCCTGTTTGGTTGTAACACATATATTCAGTTTTGTGTGCATTGACATGGAGGCCAATGCCTGCTGTGGCTCGTTCCAAACTATGCAGTAGTGTCACTCTTGATTAGGCGTATTCACCAGTAATGCTAAGTCATCAGCGTAGTCGGCGTCTGTGATTGTTTTTGCGGAGTACCTTCCGGAAAATGGGTCTTATATACCAGGTAAATAGGGTAGTTTTGTATTTAATCTTATTCCTCAAAGACACCAAGTAGTCTTCTTTTACACACACTTAAAAAAAAAAACAATTCTATATATTCAAATGTGGAGGAATAGTGGATTTTGGTAAATCTGACAAGATGATAAAAATATGTGGAAAAGTGGATAAACCAAACACGGGTTTAATAGTAATATTTCGTTCTTTATTCCAGGAAGAACTTCTTTGAAACTCCTTTATTCTGACCAGTTGTGGATGAAATAGTACCACAACTGTCCTCCTACAAGAATGGCTTTGGCATTAAATAACCCATGAAAGTTGATATGCCATTAAACAAAGAAGCCAAATCTGCATCAGAAAAGTAAGGATATTTGCCTTTGGGTTATGCTTCAGCCCATTGGCTCAGGAGACTGGGGTTCAATCCCAGGTCAAGTCATACCAAAGACTGAAAAAATAGTTCTTGATACCTCCTTGCTTAACACTCAGCATTATAAAGTATATATCAAGGGTAAAGTGGAACAATCCTGGGAAAGGAGTAGCGCCCTCCCCTACACTTCACTGTAGTAGTTATTGAAAAGGGAGCTTTCGGATCGCACTCAACTCCGGTTGACAAATTTACTTTTATATATATTACTGTAAAATCAAAAAAAATATTCATGGTGGTGTTCTTCTGTACAAACCTCCCAAATATGATGTATTCATACTTTGGTTTGTATGTATGTACCTCTCATTCATGTGTGTCACACTTTCACTTATAGATATAGATGCACTGTAAATAACAGTGCATCTATATTTATAAGTGAAAGTGTTAAAGGTTAAAGGTTTTAACAAAGGCAAGAGAGACATGTGTGAGAGACAGGTGCTTGTGGTATTATGGTTATTTTAGCAAATGAACCTGGTGACCCAAGTTCAAAACCTGAATGGGGCTGTTTGCATTTCACATCTGGCTTATACCCTTGGAAAAGATATGAATCTAACTATTTTCTCTCCATCTATGGGTAAATAGTAGGCCAGAGTGTACTCTTTAACCTTAGTATGGCAACCAGTCTAGGAGAAGGAAAACTTAGTATTCAAACTTGTTAAACTCTGCTTAAAAATGTCTTTGTGCCATGCCCTACTCATGTGGAGGGGTTGGGTAAATATATATGACAGTGTGATGGTTGGGTTAGGTTTCTTTGTTTAATGGAATGTCAACCTTTATTGGTTATTTAATGCCAAAGCCACTCTCCTAGAAGAACAGTAGTGGTATAATTTAAACCATAGCTGGGAGGATAAGGGGGTTCATACCTTTCCCAATGGTATTTGCCCGAAAGTGAATGTAATAATGTGATTGGAGTTCAAACTCACTTTCTACGATTCCACAGTCCTTCGCTTTATCCATTATACCGTGTGTTCACCCCATATATATGTGTGTGTGTTTATAACGTGTGTCTGTCTGTCTGTCTGTGTCTCTCTCTCTCTCATATATATATATATATATATATATATATATATATATATATATATATAATGTGTATGTGTGTGTCTCTCTCTCTCTCTCTATATATATATATATATATATATATATATATATATATATATAATGTGTGTGTCTATATATATGTATATATAGACACACACATTCTATATATATATATATGGTTTGGTGTCTTTTGTTTAATGGCATATCAACCTTTGTGGGTTATTTAATGCCAAAGCCATCCTTCTAGAAGAACAGTAGCCATACTGTTTCACCCATAGTTTGGAGGATAAGGGGGTTCATATCTTTCCTGAGGATATTTGTCTAAAAGTGAATGTAATAGTGCGATTGAGGTTTTGACTCGCTTACTATGATCCCGCAGTTCATTGCTTTGACCATTGCACTACAAGGACACACCACTGTGAGAGAGTGAGCTACATCAAAATCTTGAAGATACCATTATATTCATCCAAAACGCTTGGGCAGATCCAATCTTAGCCAGAGAAATAGCCCAACAAATTTAAGATCTAAAAAAGATTATTTGGAGAGTTTATTAAATACAAGTTTGGATTATATCTACTGATTTACAGGAATTACCATAGACAAAGGTTAAGCTATTCTGAACTATTATGAGAAACTCTTATATAGAATATTGATAACAAAAGTCAATTGCCCAGTGTGCTGGGGCTGTAGAATACACCAACTGCAACTCTGCACAGGAGTAAGACCCCTCCCTGAATTACAAGTGTCCTGGATATGGCATTAAATACTCTGATGGTTCCTGTTATGCTGGAGCTTTGGGGAATGTGGAACATCTTTCATTTCCATCGCTCCTAAGTCCACTTTGGCCTGGAGTGGTAGCATCTGATAGGGCCCTATCTATAGGTTAAATAGAACTAAACTGCCTACTTATGCTAAACTGAATTGTTTGAATTAGAACTGTTTGACTAAACTGAATAGCTTGAAATAAAAATGTATTTGACAATTAAACTATGTGTACTTACATTTTAAACTATGTACTTATGCTAAACTGAATTGTTTGAAATGAAACTGTTTTTGACATTTAACTGTGTGTAAACAAAATCTAAACTTATATTAAACAATTCAGTTTGAAATAGAACTGTTTGACTAAACTGAATACTTGAAATAGAAATGTTTTTGACAATTAAACTGAATTGTTTGAAATAGAACTGATTATTTGTATCATCATCATCATGTTGCGCTAGCAGCACTGATATCCCTGACCCTCTCTCGCCACCTCTCCCTATCGTTCATTGCCTCAGGCAGGTTTTCAGGACTAAATCCCATATTGGCACAGAGCTGCTGTATGTAGGTTTGAGGTGGTCATCCTGCCTTTGCTTTGCCATGTGATAGGGTCCACAGGAGTACATCACTTATCCGCTCATCCCTACTTCTCCAGCAGTGTCCTGCATGTCTGGTTCATCTAATTGTGATAGTTTTCGTGATGGGTGGTAGGTGGCCATTCAGCTGCTGCTTTGTGGGGTACTGCCTCCAGAACCTGTTCAATATTGCTTACAGCATTCTTGTGTATTTGCTGTCAAGCTTTTTCTCCATATGTTTAGTTAGCATCCATGTAGTGCATCCATATAGCAGTAAATAACTTACAAAGATTAATATGCCATAAAACCCAAACAACCAAAATATTTCTTAAAATATACATATATGTGGTGCATTCAATAGGTTTCCAGACTTTTTTGTACAGGCATTTAAAATTGTTGTAGACTCTTGAAAATTCAGTATGTTATTGCTATACATCTTATGAGATGACTGACCAATATTTATGATTTCAGCTTCAAATGAACAGCTACAGTAGCAATTGGAATACACCCTACTAAAGCCTGATTGTCACAGCTGGTGAATTTCAAAAATGCAATCTGGACATGATGACATTTTAGAAGAACGAAATGCAATAAAATTGTGTTTTAAACTTGGAAAAAATGCCACAGAAACAATGTATGGAATGCTTCAGACTGCTTTTGGAGCATCCTGCATGAATCGAGCATCAGTTTTTGAGTGGCAAAAGAGATTCGAGGAAAGCAGGGAGTCTATGAGGGATGGTGAGAGGTGTGGGAGGAGTAAGGAAGTCAATACACCATAGTTGATTGACCAAAAGATTAGGGTTAGGGTTACTATGTTGGGGTTTTAAAAGAGTTCAGGAAGAGATTCTGTCAGAAGAGGCCAGCACTCTTCAAATTGGGTCAGTGGCATTTCCACCAGGACAATGCACCAGTCCACAATTTCATCCTTGTCACAGACCAAGATGGGCATCAAGACAGTTCCTCAGCCTCCCTATTGTCCAGACCTTGCTCCCTGTAACTTACTTTTGGTTATTCCCTAAGCTCAGAGGCTGTCGTTATGAGAGAATTGAGGAGATGAAAGAGGCTGTGACGAAGGTCACCTCTTCATATTTTTCTCTCACTATGCAATCTCTGCAGACACCTCCAGAAAGGGGTGTCCTGATTGTGGTATGATGCTAGGCTATATCTGATGGTGAGGCTCCAATTCTGGTGTACCCATTCATTGCCATTACTCCTAGGTCCACTCTAACTCAGTGTTAATATCTGTCAGAGTTTCATAGATCTGTTTAAAAATTATTTGTATTTGACAAGAATACTTGATGTCGTAGAACTGTACAAAAGAAACAGCAAGACAAAAAAAAATGTAATCATACATTTGTGATTCACTAAACTTTTGCCATGAAATAACCCTTGTCTGGTTGATACACCATTAAAATCAATTTTTTATATATATGAATTTTTTTTTTTTAAAGCAAATATGTTAGGCTTTATCTAATCTATGATTCTGTTGCTATTAAAAAAAACAGATTGTACAATTTTCAAATTCTACAAATTGATATCTGGGTAAACAATTCAGTAAAAAAACAAAAAACAAAAAAAAACAACACTCAGACTACTTGAAAATAATCAAGAAGCACGTATGTCTAGTCAAAAGAAAAAACACTGACTGAATTACCTAAGCTAAAACGTAAAAAAGGGCTTTCATATTATATATATATATATATATATATATATATATATATATATATATATATATATATATATATAGTGCAATTAAATGGAGACTCAAACTCGGTTAAGCCGTCATAATAAATTTATTTACCCTCATATATTCTATGTAAAACAATAATCCACACACACTGTCCTTGGACACTAACTGGATAATTTAGAGATATATATATATATATATATATATATATATATATATGAAAGTAAATATGGATAAAATCATAACCGAAACGTTAACGTCGACTTCACATCATGATATATTCACCTATTTGGATTATATTTTTTCCTGCTACCTTCATATATATATATATATATATATATATATATATATATATAAATTTTGTTTTTATTTATTCATTCACTCAGAGGGATTTGATACAATTTTCACAGGTTTTTAAAATGACACTAAACCATCAGATGGTGAGACTCCAGTCTTGGAGTTCTAGGGAACGTGGAGTATCCCTTCATTGCCATTAATCTCTTGTCCACTCTGTCCTGGAGTGGTGTTACCTGTTAGGGGCCTATTTAATTGACCTATAGAACTAACCATTTACTATGTGCAGACAAATAATTGATATTAAGTAGAATTATTAGCATGGGATAACAATAATTGAAATAAAATCATTTAACAGAATAGAAACAATTGAGCTCTTGTGTGTTTAAAATATTATCTACGAACAATTTATTAAAAAAATCGCGTCTATATAGTATATGTATAAACAGGATTTTAGATTGAATAAATAATCTATTATCCAAGGGAGGCTACTTATGTATTTTCCTACTGAGTGGTGACACCGATTACGGTACGATACTGAACGAGGTTAGATCAGGTATCACTTGGGGTTCGCGCTAAGTGAGCCATTGTAGGTTGATTGCCTGGTCCCCACGGTCGTTTTCCCCCAGGCAATACCTGATTATCACGGCTGAGTTTTGGTGGCCAAATTCGGGAATATCGAAGAAATCAAACATTTTTTTGTGAAGGTCGTGCTTGAGTTTCGATTCGTGCGTGCTTACCTTACTCAAAAATTACTTAATTTCTATTCGGGTAAATACTGCTGGTTAAGATCCTATAGGTGTATTTAAAAATTATTCAGATTAAATTGGAATACTTAAATAGGTATAACCGTTAATGTCGTTAAAATCAATATCATAGCGGGAGGAGAGAGAGAGAGAGAAAGAATTAAAGGAAGTAATCTGATACCCTTGGGGAAGGGCATAAGCCTCCTTAGCCTCCCAAATATGGCTTAAATAGTATCACTGATTTTCTTTTGCAAGGAAGACTTTTGTATTAAACAAAGAAATAGAAATAAATCAGGATTTTCGCGGGCTCCAAGATTCTTAAAAAATTATTGTCCAAGGGAGGCTACTTTCGCATTTAATTAGAGAGTTATGTCCCTTAGTATAAATTTTCCTGTGTACGCGTTAAAAGTGAAGAGAATTGATTTTTTTTTTCTTTTTAGGAATTAAAATAATGTACAGACTATGTAGCAACGCGTTAAAATCAATTTTTACCTTGACTAAGGACCGGAGAAGACACTATCAAATAAAATAATCTCTTGTAATTTTTAATTATTTTATTTTATTTTATTTATTTTTTTTTTTTTACGTACGTTGACCTTTGAATAAGCTTTTTTTCCTCTTCTAATTATTTACCGGAACACAGAAAATTAAAGATTCAGTCTAAAATTTTCACTTAGCTATCAATCTCTGGAAATAACTAAATCAGGGGAGTCTCTGTGATTTACGTGCTGATTGCAATGTTGCAGTAAGCAAGTTCAAACTTCAATTGAACTGTTACGTTCATTTTTGCACTAATGTCTTTGGGAAAGGCATGAACCCTCTTATCCTTCCAGCTATGGATTAAATCGTAACACTACTTTTCTTCTATTTGGATGGGTTTGGTTTGGCTTTAAATAACCCGGGAAGATTGATATACCATTAAAATAAAGAAACCGAACCAAAATAAATAAATACTTTCGGTTTGGTTTGGTTTCTTTGTTTAATGGCATATTAAGCTTTGTAGGTTATTTAATGCCAAAGCCATCCTTCTAGAATAACAGTAGTGGTACTATTTAACCCATAGCTGGGAGGATAAGGGGATTCATACCTTTCCCAGGGGTATTTGCCCGAAAGTGAACGTAATAGCGTGACTGGAGTACGAACTCTCTAACTACGATTCCGCCTTAACCATCACACCACGAGGACACCCCCCATAAATACTTTCTTGGATATGTATATTAAGTATGCAACCAAATGATACAGGGTAGAGGAATAGTGCTGTCTTGTGCACAAGTAATAATTTTGTCAGGGGAAAATTTAAAAAAAAAAAAAATAAATAAAATAAAAAAAAATAAAGTGGGGGGGGAATTAGCGTCAACACTTGACTTTAAAAATTAGTTCCATAAATTAATGGTTTTGTGACCATAAAATCAAATTTTGGTTATTTGGCTTCATGGCATATCAACCCTTGATGGTTATTTAATGACAAATCCTATTCACATACACACACACACACACACACACACACACAATTTTTAAGTGAATACTTTGTAGACAACTTCATTTATTAACACGTTAGAGCTCATTTGTTTGCACGCAGTTAAATGGTTTTAAGTATTGCTTTTTAACATTAGTAATTCTATTTATCTGCTATTCCTGTCTAATTCAACATGAATCATTTCAAATGTTTAAATGGTTTTAAGTATTGCTATCTCAGCACAATTGATCTTCAACTGCTTTTTAACACCATTAAGATGAAAAAGGGTTGGGTATTTGGTTTGCCAGATGAGCTATTTGAAGAATATAGTTGGGACAATCATATAGTATCTAGGGCTTGGCATAACCAGCCAATTAATGGAATTAGGCCTCTCTGACTGCCCCTGTAGCCCAATAAAAGTTTAAATGGAATGTTGCTTGGTCATGTGATAACTTTGGTTGCTAGATACAGACTACTTGGCTCCAGGATTCTGTCCTCAAGCATTAAAGGTTGCCACTCTTGCTAACAAGTAGCTTTGTTGGAGGTGTTCTCCCCCTCTGCAGTAGTGCAGTCTGCATTTTCTATAGTCCTAGCTGATAGGGTGGATAAAATCAAGGGTGATCTGTGTACAAGGAGCTACAGTATTTATTTTTCGCCATAATCTTCTTTGAGGGAGTACGAAAAGGTTTTGGTAAAGTACACAATTTAATTTCTTAAATTAATTTTCTAATTTCTCATCCCCCAACCCCAATGATATCGGAGGAGGGGGTCCTATGGAGTAGTGGCTAACATGTTGGACTTCAACATTTTAGTAAGCGAGTTCAAACTTTGGTTGTGTTATTACATTCACTTTTCACCCTCTCATCTTCCCCAGCTATGAGTTAGATATGTATCACTGCTGTACTCCTACAAGTTGATTGTTTGGGTTTTATGGTGTATCAACCTTTGTCGGTTATTTAACGCCAAGTTCTGTATATACATTCAACCTAAGATTTCTGAACGAATACTCAGTAGGTAAAATTTTCTATTTGTTTGCACATTATTAACCAGTTTTAATTCGTCATATTTTTTCGTACAACCCTGTCTCTCACAAGAAGGACAGAACGTCACCTATTTTCACTTTCAAAAATTGCTTTCTGGTGACAGTGAAAGCTCTGCTTTCTATAAGAATGTGTTTAACCGTGCAAGTTGTCTGACACGTCAAACACTGGTTGTGATTCCTGTTTCAGTATGAAAGAGTGAGTAACTCCTACAAGGATGGTTTTGGCATTAAATAACCCATGAAGGTTGATATACCACTAAACAAAGAAACTAAATCTGTCTAAGAATACTACTGCTGTTCTCCTACTGGGATGATGTTGGCATTAAATAACCCATGAAGATTGATATGCCATTAAACAAAGGAGCTAAAATCGAATCAATAATCTTCTTCCTTGTCATTGCACTTTATTTAGGTGTAAATATTAATTACATTATATATTTACCCAAACCTCTCCACCATGAATACAAGGTCAGTTTTTAAGTGGAGTTTGAATTCAGAGTTTTTCTTTCTCCTAGACTGGTTGCCATACCAAGGTTAAAGAGCTAAGTTTGCCCTTCTATTTACCCATAGCTGCATGGAGAGCAGTTGGATGCATATCTTTCACAAGAGCATTAGTGCTATGTGAAATGCAAACAGTCCCATCCAGGATTTGAACTCGTGTTACGTTGTCAATTTCTTACAATTATAAACATTACACACCAAGTGTGCCTCTAAACATCAGACAGTGAAAATATCAGATCAACATTCAGCTAATTATGTTTCAGATTACAGACTTAATTATCTGTCCTCCTCTCTGTGTGCATAGATTATAGATCCACTTGTTATCCACACAATCAGGAGACAACTAAAAATTATCAATTATATATACATATATATGATGACTAATGAACCTGTTGGGTACTAGCCCAGTCGACCATGGGCTGTAGAATACAACAGCTTCTCTGCAGAGGGGTAATCCCCCATACCTACCAAGTGTCCTAGATGTGATATTAAACCATCTGATGGTGAGGCTCTAGTTCTGGGGCTCTGGGAAAGGTACAGTACCCCTTCATTGCAATTTACCCTGAGTCCACTTTGAAAGGGTCCCATCTGTGGGTCAAATAGAACTGTTCAATAATTAAGTTGGTAACCTTAGTTGAGGGTAACCCGAAGGCTCCTTTTTCAATCGCTACTACACCGAGCTGTAGGGGAGGGTGCTACTCCATTCCCTGGATTGCTCCACTTTACCTTTGATCGTTACCTTATAATGCTGAGTGTTAAGCAAGGTAGCATCAAGTTCCATTTTTTGAGTTTTTGATATGACTCGACCTGGGATTGAACCCCGGTGTCTTGAACCATTGGCGAACACGCTACTCATTAGGCCAATGGCTAAACTATGTGTAAATAAATGACTGATGTTTAACTGAATTGTTTGTGTTTAATAGGAATACTTGAAAGCATTGAACTGTGTGATTAATATTCAATAGAATTATTAGTGTTAGATAGGAATACTTGAAACCATTTAATTGTACAAACAATAGCAATAATTGTGTTTGAACAAATTACTTGAACTTTTTAAAAATAAAATTACCTACAAATATTCACTTACAAATAATCTCTCTCTCTCTCTCTCTCTCTCTCTCTCTCTATATATATATATATATATATATATATATATATATATATATATATATATATATATAATCTCCATTGAACTTGGTAAAAACAAATAAGTGCTATTGAATAAAACTGTTAGATCTATGTAATTAATATTTACCTCTAAATAAAGTGCAGTAACATTGAAGTATTTATTTGTCACTGCCTCCCACCAGATAGGATCTGACACAAGGTCAAGGACCCGAAGATCAGCTTATAGTGGGGGTTAGGGAAGGGGAAGTTCGGGCACAAGCTGAGGCTAGAACCCTACTGGACTATGCTGATGATTGGCTCACTTAGTGCCATGTGAGCCAAGCTGAGCATGAACTCTAATGTTAGTCCAGGCACAGATACCTGATTATAGCTTAAACTGGACCAGGGGTTCCAGTGCTATACAATGGTGACAATGATGCAGCTTGCCTACCCAGTGGTGGCTCAGCCAAAGTCAGAGGCCTTTCGGCCTTGAGTCTTCTATTGGCTTAGCTGTGCCAGGTAAAATACATACAGTAGCAACAGACGTTGGGATATGTTGTTTCAGATCATCTAACAGGAATAGGAGGTATAAATATATGAAAATCTTGATAATTAACGGCAAATAATTCTTTTGAAAACTGTGTTGACATTGTCAAGAGCTTAAAAAGATTATCTTTTATAGGCATCTCATAAAATCATTTTTTCCATTACACATCTAATCCTTTTCTAATTCTTCTTTTTAATGAAAACGATTTTTTGAAAATTAAGTTTCTCTATAGTTTGATGACTACATGCCAACTCTTATGCGTCTTCACCTTGTGATGAATAAACGGCAACCAACTTATTTCTGTAGTTTGAAAATTCACCACGTGTTGGCCTTTTTTGGCGGTTTCTTTCTCAGTATCAATCATAGTCGCAGATTTGCTTCTCCTCTCAAGCACCCTTGGTTAATAGGGAGTGAGGTCCTCCTACCTTGTAATGATAGAGAGGGTGGAAGAGAGAGACAGCCTCTCCCACGGTGAATTCTGCTTCCTACTATTGTCATCGGATAGCCAGTGTCACACTTCCTCTCTTATGACCCTGTGAATGTATTACGGTGTCATATTTCCTTGTCACAAAAAGCTGTTTGTTGGTTTGTTTGTTTGTTATTTAATGGCATATCTACCTTCTCATCTTAGTTAATGAGAGATCAAACCCCCTTTTTTTTCTTTTTTAGGACAGTAGTGGTACTATTTTACTCATAGCTGGCAGAATCAGGGGGTTCATGCCTTTCCCCAGGGTATTTGTCCAAAAGTGAACGTAATTGCCCAACTGGAATTTGAACTCGCATACTAGGACTCCGCAGTCTAGCACTTTAACCATTACACCTGTGATGAGCAAATCGTCATCTAAATAATGCAAAATATGAAGATGTCACTGAGATCTCACTTTATACTAGAGATTAGATTTATTTATGTACATATGTATATAATTGTGTGTGTGTATATATAAGGTAAATGATAGAGTAAAATCCGACAATATAGAGAAAAATTTGATAACAAAGTAAACCAAGCTGAAGGAGGGATTTACTAAGAAACAAAGTTGACTATAGTGTTTCGGTTTGGTTCTAATGAACCATTATCAGGACTGTGAGGGATGATATTAATGAT